>PVJO010002505.1:0-142022 GCA_004026905.1 Hystrix cristata | reverse complement strand
GGGTCCAGAGACCGGCGTGCGCCCCTCTCTCACCTCAGTGGGCCGTATTGTGCTGATTAGTCGGGTGCTCGCGCGTCCCAGATGTCTCACGGAACCGGGCAGGTCCTTGCCAGTGTGTGGGGGCGTCCAGCCGCCCCTCCAGCGAGTTGCGCGCTGCCCGCTGCGCGATCGTCGTGTGGGCGCGTCCCTACCATTTTTATCTTTGCAGAATATTTCTGTAAAATTTTAAATCATGACTATTATTCACAAACATGAATCATCTTTTAATAACCTATGTAAGAGTAATCAAAATGCAATAACCCCTTGGATTGTTGGTGACTTGTTCTGTGAATGTTCTGCAAGATATTTCTAATAAATTTTAACTTTATAAATGAACTTTGTCTTGCAATGCAAGCAGTACGTGACCCCAAACATCACATGATCCCAACTGAGCCAATGGATCTCTCCCCCCCCCGCTTTCTCTCTGGGATTGTGTATGACGATTTCCCATCAAGAGCTCATCTGCAGAGGAGGAGGAAGAAAAGACAAAGGAATCCCTCACTTCAAATGACAATAGGTAGATACGTAGAACATGGGAAGCTATACAAAATTTTGTTGTAAATCACCACTTGAATGAGGCTTTAGCAGTGTGAAAGTCAATGCAATATCGCTTTTGATGAAAATCTCAAAAGGAGGCAAAAGCAAGTCATTGGAAAAGTTCCTTATTAAAGTTGCATGAAAAGAAAAAGATTTCATCGAGCTGATAGATAGCAGTGATTCCATCAGTGATCATGAATGTTCTACACAAAAACCCTCCTTTCTCTTTGTTTCCCTCACATCAGCCAGGAGGTTTTTCAAAAGTAAATGCAAGTTAATTTGTTTGTTTTTAAAATGTTTTGTATTTTCTTTATTATTTTTTATTATATTACAACATTGTAATCATTTTTATGTGAGTATTTCTGGGGTGTGGAGTCATCCGTATCTCCATTATTTTTTTTTTTTTTTTTTTTTTTTTTTTTTTTTTTTTTTTTTTTTTTTTTTTTTTTTTTTTTTTTTTTGTGGTGCCGGGGATCGAACTCAGGCCCTTGTGCTTGCAAGGCAAGCACTCTAATCACTGAGCTAAATCCCCAGCCTTCCATTATTTCTTATGGGGAAATTCTTTTTGATATACAAGTGCTTTCAATTACAAGCATGTTTCTGGAATAAATTATGCTCACAAATCAAGGTTTTACTTTAATTTTTTTACAAATTTAAATGACTACTTTATCTCTCATTTTTTGTTTTAAAAATCTCAAATATGCACGCATGTACATGTATTGTTTTATCACATTAATATTTTTGTACATTAGCTTTTCTCCACTCAGGGCACATAATCATGTACACATTGAAGCAAAATAACTATATGCTGAGCAATTAGAAAATGAACTGCAGGGCCGGGGATTTAACTCAGTGATTAGAGTGCTTGCCTTGCAAGCACAAGGCCCTGAGTTCAATCCCTGGCACCACAAAAAAAAAAAAAAAAAAAAAAAAAAAAAAAAAAAAAAAAAAAAAAAAAAAAAAAAAAAAAAATCAAGAGAAAATGAACTGCAGTCACCAAACTTCTGGACCTCTCACAAGGTTCAGGAAGTATTTCAACAGACATAATTTATTGAAGAAAGGATAAGCATTTGAAGAGATAGCTATGTTCAGCCTGACTTTACTCCACTATGATGTATGATTTTTTCTTGCTGTCTTGTTTCTTCTTTTTTAAAATAATTTTTATTACTATGTTTTAGGTATGCATAATTATCACCTTTGTCACAGGAAACTTATACCTGTTCATGATATATCTTGATTTTTTTCGCCTTCCTCTCCCCTCCCTTCAACTCCTCTTCCCCTCTTTATTCAGGATAGCTTTGTTACTACTTTTTCCACTTTTGGATTTATTTCTGTACCATTGAAAGCAAATTGAGTTAGGAAGTCAAGCTAATAACCAGACATATCTGAAACCATATAAAATATGACAATCAAAATCGAACATTGGATATCTCTTTGGCCTCTCAGTGTCATTTTTCAAATCATACCTTGTAATATGCAGGGATCAAAATGAGATGAGAGTATTTTGAAGAATACTTAGCACATTCCCTACTCACTGATATTGCACTTTCTATTTCTTCTGCAGAAAACACATTCCCAAAATGTTTAAGTGTCTGGTAGTGTTCTTGTTATTCAGGACTATACTGAACTAGCACATTCTGAGACTGGCTTACAGTAACCCCCTCAACTAAATTGTGTCTCTTTCAAGAATTTTCCTAATACTGTGCAATATTACCTCCCACTATCATCGTTATTTCATTTCGGTCTTTCACGTTTTATTAAAGAGTTCCTTTTCTGCCCCTCACTCCTCCCAAGTACTAGAAGGGAAGCATTTTAATGCAAGAATCTTTACTAATTTGATTTTTCACAACTTGTTAAACACTGCATAAAACTTGATTCAATAAAGAAATAATTATTTTCATTTTGCAAATGGAGAGTAATATTGACAATAAATAACTAAAATATTGGTTAATATGATGAGAGAAATCAAATTTTGTAATAAACATAACAAAAATGATGTAGAAAAAGTTGAGAGAACTTTTATAAAGATCCACATGCAGCTTTTTGTGTATTCAGTTCTTTTGGCACACAGTTGCTGAATTATGTAATATGAGTATGTGTAATTTTGTGAGAAACTGCTGAAATGTTTTCCAAAATGTCTTCCAAAATGTCCTTATCAATTTTCTTTTCTCCAGCAATGAGGGGGGTGTTCCTGCGGTTTCCTACTCCTGGAATTAAAGCTACAGTGTATTTGGCAATACTAATACGTATATTTGTCTCTGGTAATTTGCAATTCTATGATGGTATATGATGTGGGACATATTTTCATGCATACTTAATTTAAACGTGATTTTTTTTAAACAGCTTTGAGACGGTCAAGGATTTTTCTGTTATACGTTAACTTCCTGCTATTGGTGTGATCATTAATAATCTCATTGTTCTAAATTGATGAAATATCTGTATTCCTAACTCCATCTTTCTATTTCATACATATAATTTGAGTTTTTTCTATTTTTTATCTCCAATGCAGTAATAACAAATTTTAATAACGTGGACTTGATAAAATAGATCTTCTTTTCAAATTCTTATTCTAATTTCTAACAAGATGTCTGTAAAGAGTGAAGAAAACAATACATTTAATTGCTTAACCCATTTCCATTTCTAAGATTTATTGAGATATAGTTGGTCAACAAATCACAGTATTATTTTACAAAAACAATGCAGTGCTTTGTTATAACATGGTGCATATTCTCACGATGTGAGAATGGAAATTTTTACACTTTAGCATCATGTGATGCTAATTTTTAACATCATTATCATTTTCTGCCGTGACCCACACAACCAAGCTGAACAGGGCAGAGGAGTGGTGGGGGATGAAAGAGAGTCACACAGGGCAGCCAGGACCAGGTGGAGCCATCAGCTTGATGAGCAGAATGGCCGCCCCCACAAGGCACAATCTTTATTTATAGGCTTCAGCAGAACACAGGTGTGCTAAGTTATTTGTATCAAGAACTACATGGGTACAGAATAAACTTGACCTGGGGCACTGTCAGCCAGGCCTGTTATTCTGCAAACCCAATACTAGCAAACTTTCTTGCCTTAGGACCTTGCCAACTAAGGCTACAGGTGAGGAGCCAAAGATCGTTTCCTTAAAATGCTCCCTATCTAGCAGGTGATGGTGAACTGGGGAACACAGCAGGAAGCACGAGGTATAGCGCTTGGGTCTTTCTGTGATGGTCCGCAGGTGGGCTCAGAGTTGTTGGCTCCTGACAATTTTCAACATCATCAGCTCAATAATATTTCACTTCATACACTTTAACTTGCAAAATAGTTGAACACCATGCTCTGACTCTACAGCCTATAATTTTATAATAGGGATTTCAATGTTATTAATAATGCACATCCTGTACTTTCTGACTCTGTGCCTTCAGTTCACATGAATCAGAACCCTGTATGTCGCGATGAGGAGAGGGAGGAGCCTTGCTGGTCTCTGTCAGTAAGATGTAAGCTCCAGAAAGATGGCTCACCCCTTTCTTACCTGTTTCAGGTACTCGCTTGGCTTTCACAAAGCCACAGACTGCTTTCAACTGCTCATTCTTTGAATGTCAAAGATCTCCACCATTTCCCACCACTGTTTGCCAGCCTGTTCCAGAGATCTGAGAGATACAGTCCACTGATGGAGGGTTACGCATATAGGAGTGATGACTCATTCATGATTCTTTTTCTGCTCTATAACCTAACCCCTGTTGTGGAGCAAATGTAGAATGTTGTACAATGTGTTCAGGTATATTTAGAAGTGTTTTTCTATAATTTTCAAATCTTAGTCTGAATTTAAAGTCTATTCTTTTACTGATTTCTTTAATCTCTTTGTTGGGGAGAAACATATCTTCTATGACTTTTAAAATTTGTTGTTTTAGAACCTATACTATCTACTATATTTGTGATTGTTCCATACAATTTGATAATATATATTTGGCTGCCTTTGGATGGAATATGGCATCGACTAGATAAATTTGATTAGCCTTGGTCTTTCCAATTACATCCTTATAGATTCTTCCTTCTTTCATCTCTGAATTTCTGAATGAAAGTATTGTTATACTATGATAGTAATGGTTTCTATTTCTAAACCTTGATCAGTTTTGTCCCTCATATTTGAATGCTTTGACCTTCAGTTCTTGGATATTAAGGAAAATGATCACACCTTGCAGAATCAACTCTTTTTATCATTATGAAATAACAATTATGTGTTCATAGTTTCTCTCACTCTTCGAAAATGATGTTATTTCATTGTTCTAAAGACTACTTTGTCTGAAATTAATATACCTACTCCGAGAGTTTTTTCAGTAAGTATTAACATGTCATATCCTGTAATGCTTTCTCTCTAAGCTCTTTACTTTTATATCTAAACAGGGTTTGTTTTACAAAACATATGACTTGTTTTCTTTCATTCTAACAATCTTTGTATGTTAATTCATGTATTTATATCATCACCATTTAAGTTGGTTGCTGACATAGTTGGATTAACGTCCTCCATATTTGTAACAATTGTCTATTTGTTGCACTTCTTTGTTTATATTTAATTACTAGGGTTTTTCTGTTTTCTCTCGTGTTAATTGAACATTTTGGAACTATATTTTATATATTAGAGTATCAACTATAATTCTTTTTAAATTATTTTAGTAATTGCTAAAATAATTTAATGTTGAATTTTATCTAATTTATGTCTATCTTTATATAACACTGGTTTGTACTATGGATAGTGCATATACGCCATAACAGAGCATCTCCAATTCCTTCCTGCCATCCTTCATGACTTTCCTGTCATATATTTAAATTATTTATAGGGCAAATTTAACAATATATTATAATGCTCTTATTTAAGAACAGTGATTATTTGTAAAGAAATCAAGAAAATGAAAATAAATATTATTTTATCTTCATTTACTTTTCAAATGCTCTCTCTTCATAAGTCAAATATCTAAAATATATAATTTCCTTTTACCTGAAGAAAATCATTTAAAAATTTTTAAAGGCATTTAAAATTTCTATAGATTTTCCTTATCTGAGGAAATTTATTTCTTATTTATTCACGCAGGGCTATTTAGCTGGATATATTATTCTATGTTGATGTTATTTTTTTTCTTTCATCATTTTATGTATTACATCACACTCTCTTACTACTTGTATGGGTTCTTTCGTAAAGTCCATGTACTTTGGAGGGTCTGCAGAGAGTTGAACTCAGAGCCCTCAGCTCAGTGGTAGGCAAGCACTCAGTGGCAAAGTATCCACTGAGCTAAATCCCCAACTTTCCATATATTTTCATCCTTGTTCCCATACGGGCTGTCCCCCTGTCCATGGAACCATGTCCATGGTTTCTTTCAAGTTGTTCTCTTTGTATTTTATTTTCCATAGTTTTAAATGTCATGCATAGATGTTTGTCGTTGTTGTTTTATTTATACTCCTTTGGTTTGTTAAATTTCCTGAATCTGTGCTTTGGTTTTTGTGATTAACTTTCAAGAATTCTCAACCATTATTGTTATTCATATTATTTCTTTTTCTTTAGCAGTTGCTCACCTTTCTGGTATCCCTTTACATGCATGTCCCATGTTTTCAAATTGTATCCCCTTTCTTGGTATTTAGACATACTATTCAGAATTTTTGTTGTATTTTCTCTTTGCAATACATTTTGTGAAGTTTGTTAGTATATTTTCAAACTCCTTAATTCATTACTCAGTTACTGACAGTCTACTGATGAACTTGTTAAAGGCATTTCTAGCATTTGCTTTGGTTATTTTCCTGAATGCTTTCCATATCTGTACTTACATTCTATACTTCTCCTTATATATCGTTTTTATTCCATTGGAGCTCAAAAAATATTTTTTTTATTTTTATCAAGAACATGTATTGGTACATTGTATACATAATGATCATAATCAACATGGTTATTTTGTACCTGTACATGATGTATCTTGGTTTCCCCTCTTCCCCTCCCCGCCCTTCCATTCACCCACCCCTCTCTATTTGCAACAAGTTTATTTACACTTTTCCACTTTTTCCCTTTCATCTTACTTTTCTTTTAACTTTCTTCTTTATCCCCCTTTTCCCTATCTAGTTCTCCTCTCTTTTGGATACTATCTCTTTTTTTTAAACATAATATCTATTATACACCTTTGTCCTTATTTATACTTATGGTTTCAGTACACATAGAGCTCATAAAATATTAATAATAGCTATTCGTGTTTCCTGCCTGTTAAATACAAAGCATATAGCATATCTAAAGCTGGTTGAGGTGTCTGCCCTTTCTCTTCACACACTGTTTCTTTTATTTACCTTTTATAGTGCTTTGCACTCATTTGTTGGAGGTCAGATGTGATGTATTAGATACTGGGAAATGAGGTAAAGAGGCTTTCACTGTAAAGTTTTAGGTGACTGTACCAAGGGGCTCTGATATGATTTATGTTTACTGTAGTTGAAGGACTCAGATATTTCTAATTCCTCTGCTATCCTTATTTTTGTCTCTACTATTATTTTTGTGTTTTCATAAGAATTCCTACTTAGACTGAGTCTGGTTCTTATGGCTCTTTTGTTTCTAGTTTTTTGTTACAAAACTGGAGACCATTTGGTAAGATGATAAAAGGGTTTCAGAAGTGAAGCATCTTTGATTTAATGTTAATCTGTCATCGGTTCTCTGCACCTCAATTATGACCTGAAAAATTGTTTACATCCCTATTTCCTCCAGTCATGTTATGGGAAACATGAAGCCTGGAGGGGCCTGGAGCAAAACAAGTAAATTTCGGCAAGGGGGCTGAGGACATAATAAAGTTTTGTTCTATGGAAACAAGGATTTCATTTTGGAGAACACTTTGGACATATTTCACAATGAATATTTTTCTCCTTTTGTGGCAAAAACCAAGGGGAATCTTTCTCCAATTTTCTCTAGAAGCTGGTGGGGTTCCTGGAGGCTAAACCTACAAAAATATAGAACTCTTCCAATTCTTAACCTCCAGAGTAGTTCTTCAATCTCATTCTAGTCTTGACACAGTCTGAAGTAGTTTGTCAAAAATATTACTTAGATATTCCTACTAGTTAGAGACTCCAAAAGCTCCTGCTTAATGTAATCCAATATTAAATTAACTTGAAATTTAATTGTCTCTCCAGATTCTGGGGCAATGTTTTATCCTGAATCCTTGGTTCTTTAATAGTTCTTTAAAAATTAATAATTTTCAGTTCCTTTTTTTTTGAAAGACAGAAGGCATGAATTCCAAGCTCTTTACAAAAATATCTTTTAAAGCCATGACCATGTAACTTAGGTTGCAAAATAGAAACAAATGTTAAATATTTATTTTTATGCTGTTTAAAATCATGCATTAATTTGTCAATTTGTATTTTATTTATTTAAAATTATTTCTCTTTTTAAAATAGTCCATGATTCATTTTTATGATGAAAGCATTCATAAAGCATTTAGTTACTTTTAATATACAGTCCTTAGACAAAATATATGACATGTGAGGCAATTTTGTTAATAAAATAACATACTTCCAAAAAATAAACAATTTCAGTCACACAAAATGCTTCTAGCAAGGATTGCACTATTTTTTTTTTTTCTTGTTCAAATATTTTGCAAATAAAATGAACCAATTGAAGAAATATGTTTGGGTAACATTTGCTATTTTTCAGCTTGTGTAATCTGAAACAAAGTGTGTGTTAGTGTATTTTCCATCAATTGTTTCTATTGTGTGTGAATTACCCAGGATAGCCAATACAATTTATTCTACAGCCTCTCATTAAAATCAAAACAGCTAAAGTTTGTGGCCATCATTTTCTATGCTACATTTAATATGCAAACTAATTTTGAAAGGCAAGAGGCACCTGCATCACAGATTTTGAAGGAATTTGCATAATAAATATAGTACAGACTCAAAGCTTGCCTTGTAGAGGACAATGACAGATGTGTAAGCAGTTTTGTGAGAGAGTCCTGAGTAACAAAATTTGCTTTAGGGTTGAATTACAGGGTCAAGTAGGATAAGTAATCTATTATAAGATAAACATTGCATGTAAGCAAACATTCTATATTAAAGCATCCAAGATTTATTCTTCATACAAGCTGATGCTGAGGCTATTTTATCAGAATATCTTGAATTCCCCACTTGAAAATTTGACTGGCTCATATTTGAAGATAAAGCCCTTTGACCTGTTTTCAATCTGATAAGGCAGACAGCACTAAATTCTAATATGTCCTTTTTTCCACTTAGTTTGTTTATTATGTTTAGTACTATTTATTCCTTCTAAAACATATATCAAATATTTCTGTGTGTAATTGTGATAGTCATAGCTATTAATACAAACAATAAAATATTGCTTTTCTACAGGAAAATAACACTCTCTGGGTCTATACCAACTATTGTTCACACACTATGATAATGCACAAAATGAGTTGGTTAGTAAAGTTAACTTTCTAGGATGTTTTTCTCTGTTTTGCAGAGAAAAAGCGTTTTCTCCAAAGTGACTTGTGAAGTGATTGATTTGTGATTCAGAGATTTATTAGTCTCAGTGTTAAAGACATTGAACACCTGGAATAAAGAATAAACAATGCGCTATATCTAACTAATGATAGCTCCAGGTGAATTATAAATTAAAAGCCAGAAGAACTGTGGAGAAAACATTTGCTTTTCTAGAATAATGCTTAGGCACACTGAAATCTAGTGGTGTGTTACAGGTGGAATCTTTGCCACATAACTAAAGCCTCTTTCTGTCCATGTTGTGATTTGCTCAGCCAGCTATGTATTTTTTCTGCTAGAAGCCCACAGACAATATTCAATAATATAACTTAATATCAATGGTGACAGTTTAAAATTATGGAATATTTAAAAATAAGGACAAATTTTACTGAGTAAAAATTGAAACATTTTATTATCTGGATGAGAAATATTAATTAATGAAGTAAAAGTTGGAAGCACAATACAGTATACCAGTTCGAACTGGCTCACTAATAATTATTGAATCAGAAATTCAGCAGCTTAAGCACGAGAGAAGTCGATTCTTCTTTGAGATCAGCATTCTTACATAGGCCACGGCATTGCGGAAAATCTTTGGAGATCCTTGTTCCTTTCACTTTAGCAATCTTTTGTATTTAGGATTTGGAGGATTCAACATGGTTGGCATCCGTATCCTAAACCACAAAATGTTGGTAAACAAAGAAATAGGGATCCAATTCCTACCTCAGTTCTCTCTTAAAAATCATTCATGGCAACTTCCACAGGACTTTTCTCTCATTTCATTTGCATGAAATTTAGTGACATAATCACATTTATTTTCAAAGGAGATTGAGTAATGCCATCTCTATTCTGGATAGTCATTGTCTACTTAAAAACTGGAGGATAAGCCACTATTGAAGAAAGGAGAAAAAAACACTGCCAGAAACCTCTACATACTATATTCACACTTAGTAATATGTTGCTAAATGAAAAATATGTACCTTAATAAGGATTTCTCAGGGAAAAAAAAAAAAAAAAAAAAAAAAAACAAGACAAACCCATTGATATGTTCCCATATTTTTTTCATAAGTTCTGCAACTATTATTGGTCTTTCATAGCTTATCACCACCCCTTTACCCTGCGTTTCATGTAACATGATTACTTTCAGTGTTGTATAGATTTTCAGGATATGTGGGTGTATGTCTATAAGCACAAAATTCCAGACAACTGAGGAAGAAGGGCTGCCAAATTTGAAACCAACCTAGGCAACTTAGTGACTTAATGAAACTCAAAAAGGAGGAGGGGCTGGAGATGTAGTTCAGTGCAAAGGTCCTGGGTTCAATCCTCAGAATCAGAACAAGAGAATTTTACAGATCATAAAATTATTAATCACAGATATACCTGTTTTTGTATTTCCAGCACATCTGACATAAACCAAAACATGGTAGGCAGGCTCCAGGGCAGAAGCTGAATGGGAGGAAGGGTACCTGGGGGAAACTTTGTCTAAATTTATTATTATAGTTTGTATTTGAATGTTCCCACAAAGCCTTTGCACTCAGCAGGGCTTCAGAATAGTCACTGAATCATGAGAACATTACAGCTAGATGTGCTATTAGGAGGTGGGGCTTGGTCTGAAGAGGAGGGTCACTTTGGGTGTGACCTGGAAGGATACAGGCTCTTCTCTTTCTCTCTCTCTATCCCAGTCACCACGACATGAGCAAACTTGAGCAGAAGCTTTCCTCCTCAGGCCCTTCCCCCATGTTACTTCTACCCTGGAGCCTACCATCTGTGAACTGAACCTTTACAGAATGTGAACCAAAGTCCATCTCTTCTTTAAATTGTGGATGTTGGGTATTGTACCTCAGTGATGAGAAAGTCGCTAAAACACACATACACACACACCCAGATATATGTATATAATGTATGTATCTGTTCTCAGAGAAAAAACAATTGGTATTTTACTTCATTTTGTGAAATATAAAATGTTCTATAACTGTTATAGTTTAGTCAATGTGAGCTCTTAATCTACTCTTCTCCTCGGTCTCAGGTTAAGAAACAAAATACTATATACTTCTGTACCATCTACTGATGGAAAAATGAAAACCAGATTTGTTCTCCATGCTGAAACCATCAAAAAAGGGACAAACATACATAGAACAATGATTTGCAATGTACTGACTCTAAGACTTTAACCCAGATTAGTCCTTGATAAAAGCATAGGGAAATAGTTTTCTTGTTGGAAACAATGTAAAATATAAAATGATAGAGTGACTGCATTAAAATAATAAAATAACAAAAAAGCAAAAACTACCAACTGTTGCCTTTTAATAAAAGACAGACCCGTGCTATGTACATGAGAACACAAGGGTTTGTACTATATTGCTCTATCATTCCATGTTGCTAGCCCTTCCAGTGTGTTCTTTCTGTTTTCTCAGTCTCTCTTTGTTCTTTTAGGATCTAACATTTGATGTAATATCTACATGAAATGCCCTGCTCCATTATTTTCCTAATATTAGATTAGTCTCCTTTTTCAGAGCTCACCTCAATTATTGCTTTTCAGAAGAACCAGCCTTGAGCTCCCTGTAGAAGTCTCACCCCTCATTTTCTTTGCATTCTGCTAATCTACATCTATCCATCATCTGTCCTTGAATCTCTGCATGTATTTCCATTACCAGTTTTTGAACATTGCTTAGTAGAGTGAAAGCATCACAAAAGTAAAGTCTCAGACACCTTCATCAAGTACATAAACAGAGCTCGGGAAACAGTAGATTTCAGTTCCTGCTTAGGGGTAAATAATTAACTGCCGTCTCTAGGGTTTTATGATTTGTGATTTTCATAAAAATAGTTCTTTCCTAACCCTAGGAATAGTGCTATAAGCTTGAGAAACATCGTTTTATTCATAGGTAGAGCACGATGTTTTAAATATTCATATATTCCTGTAGCAAAGAAATTAGCACACAGTCATGTCCTTAACCAGAAGAGTTTATAGTGGACAGAAACGATTGTCCACTTTGAAGCAATTCCAGATCAACGTAGAATATTTTAGCTATCCCTGCAACATTTAATTAAACAAGAGAAACTGAAAGCCTGTTTGGCTTCCAAAGGCTGATAGAAAAATGAATAGTTACAAATCTGAAAAAAACAGTATGCAGATGACTACCACTGAATTGATGAGGATAATTACTGCTAGAAAAACCTGAAAACAAAACTAAACAAAATGCACACTTACTGTTAAATAATATCATTAATATATCATTAATAAGAGTTGTGGAGAAGTTTCACATTTAAAATCTTTGAATCCATACAATTCAGCTGAAACATACATTAAAAACCTAAATCTGTATGCATATATACCCGTGTCTTAAAAATCTACAGCACAATATTAAGGGTATTCACTTTCAGAAACAAAATAGGACATCTTATATCAACAAGCAGTGTGTTCTATGACTCATTTGTTCTCATTTGACCACATGGAAAATGTGTTTTTAGTGTATTGGGATAAATGTATTGACATTGTAAATCTTGAAATTTTAAACATGTAACAGAAGGCCCGAGTAACCTGGATTGCTGGAAATGTGTAATTAATTTTGCATGTATAGGTGACTGAAAATTTAAACTATAATTATTGTCATTCATTTCTATTAAAATTAGCTTCATATATGTATACATGCATATGTATGTGCATGTATTATCTATTATTATATTTCTTAGCAAAAATCCTTTAAAGGCCTGGTGAATAGTCATATAACTGATATACTCATTCTAGATGACTTTTCATAATCAAAACTATTGAAAATAATAAGCTATAAGGAAGTAGTAGTATGATTTTACAACTATATTATGTATTTGAATTCTTTGTGAGGAGAAAGCATCTGGATATAAAGTGGAACAAAGTATTTGTCAACAGAAGTAACTCTTAATTAAAACTGAAATTTAATTAAATGATAGGAAAACAGCTACCATGTTCTTAAGGAAATCCTAGAGGTTTTAAACAATCAAATAAGGAAAGGGCAAATTTACAAGTGCCCTTATTTAAGTAGAAAGGATACATCTTAGGGATGTAGATCGAGCTAAATTGTTGGGTTACATTTGACTGAAGAATTAATTCTGGATTTAAGTCTTTTGTCTTCCTCTCACTCAATGAGACAATATGATTGGATTCTAGTGCAGTTCAATCTGGGTATTTGTTTGATTAAACTGATATATTCCAATAGAATCACTGGGGCAAAGTTTCTGTTGCCCTGAATGAACAATGGTTGGTGTCACGTGAAAATTGTTTGTAGAAATACAGATCCTTGTGTCACTGAACTAAAAGGCAAAATGATCAGATGTGTATCTGACTGAAAACCTAATTTTTAGAATTATGTGGAATTTTTGAGTAGTAGTGACCAAAAAAAATTAAGATGTTTAAACAAGAGTCAAAAACTAGAACTAATATTTCTCATACCTTTAAGAGAAATTATTATTCAGAGAAAGAACCTTTAGATATTTATCCATATTATTCTAAGAAATTTCATGGTCAGCTACTATATTTTGAATAAATAAATCTTAATTGTTCAAATAACTGCATTTAAAATAGCTATGTAGAATATATATTAAATGCAATCAAAGAGAATTGGACAGTTAAAATATAGTAATAAAATATCAATTATCAAAGAAGAAATTGTTAAATGTAAGAAAAAATTCTGAAAAGATACTTAAGGGAATATAACTTACTCTAACTTCATACTAATAAAATATCAAGTAGTATTCTAGAATTATGAAAATGACAGATTCAAATCAACTGAATTTCCTAAAATCTGATATTTACATTATGCAATGTTTTTATGGGCAATAATTTTAAAAGAGAGTGACTGATGTAAGTGTAAAAAATATGATAAACAGCTTTTCATAGTGGACATTTTAAATCTGGTGAAATAATAATGCATGAGAATTTAAGTACCAAATACATTTTTAAGGAGAAAAAGGCATCATGTGAAAATGCAGGACTTTTTTTTCAAGGTTAATTTCTTTTTTTCAGAAGTGTTTACTATGCTTTGGAAAAGCTACCTGTGTCTATGCATTAGACATGTAGGTATTATTTTAATTTAAACAAGGACGTTTGATTTTTGCAGAAAGCAAAACTTTATTTTTTTAAATTATTGTTAAGAATTAGGACAAATTGTGAAGCTTCTCATATATGAAAATGAAATTTTTTTTTTTATTTTAAACTACTAATGTCTTAATAGTGTTCATTGAAATAGCTAAGGAACATAAGTAGAATTTTTATAAAAACCATTAAAACAAATATGGACAATTCTGAAAATGTTCCTACAGTGCAACTCAACATACCCCTGAGTTGAAGAAGTTTAAAGTATTCCATGTACATTTCTAAATTGCTGCATTTCTAATACATACGCACATACAAATACGCAGGTGTATGCATGGACACTTTTGTTTCTATTGAAAATGATCTAACAAAGAAAAGGTCAAATTACAAAGAATAGAAACAAAAAAGAAATAAACATTCCTGAATCATAATTTTAATTAGTAACTTATGCTTAAAGCAATAATTTTAATATGACACTTTTCCCCTAAATGAGAAATTTATGGATTTGAAAGTAAGAATCATGAACATCTACTAAATTATCCATAGTTTTTCCATTATGTCAGCTTAGTAGAATAAGACAAGTTGTCAATTTCGAAGACACAGTACATTTTTCTATTCCATTCCTAGTTTTTGCTAATAGTTTGTTTACAATTTCCTGACTTAACTTCAGTTTTCTCATAATTTTTTCTAACGTATGTTGTTAATATTTTCCTTACATATCACCCAAATTCTACTAAGGTATTTTCACAGAGACCAACACTGAAAACACCCGATTTCCCAGTACAACTTTCTATATTCATTTTCTCTTTATAGGTAACAAACCAGTGACATAAAATGAATCCATTTACCTGTGAAAGTACCAAGTATTTCTTCTGTAATATACAGGGCATCTTTATTTGGCTACAAATTTTCCAAGTGAAAGAGATAAGTCAAACCCTGAAGCAAAAGCATTTTTCAATTCTCTGCTTGTGTCATATATCCTAATATCCCTTTGCTTAAATCAAATCAGAGTCCAGCCCAACCTCAAACATGATGGACTTATATCATATACTAACTCATGGCATAATGATGTATTGGAGGTCATTGCTGTAACAACGTACCACAGGAATCCCTTCATAAATCACTCACAAATTACTTAATCTCTTAGTAAGTATTAATGCATATTACCTACCTTTTTAGTTTGTTGGTATTTCCTCTTAGTTATAAACATTTCTTTTAAGTGATGGATGTTAGTTGGAATGATATTTGTAGCAAATTGTTTACATTTAATTTTTACAGTTATTTTAAAATGATTTTTAAAACCTTGATCTTACAGTAATATATGGGCAAATTTATAATTATTTTCTTTAAGGCTCCTTAATCATATGTGATGTTCACATTGGTGTTTTACATGGAAATCATAAAATAAAATTTGTACTTATCTTTTGTGACTCATTGTTCATTTTTATGTATAAATCACTGCTTTTTAGAGAATGCAGTTTGAAATGGTCTAAATCATAAATTTTATTTTCCCAAGTCACTAGTTGGATAAAATTTATAAATACTTTGCAATAACTCATTAGTAGTGTACAAAGTACAACTATATAAGAGGCTTTTATCAAGGTTATAGCATTATCCTGGCTTTTTTATATCATTTTAACTTCTGTAATTTAGAATAAATACATTTATATACCATGTCATGTTGTACATAAAGTAATGTGTAATAAATATTATATATTTTATAATACATGATAAATAGGATACATCATTGATCAGACTTTTTGTAGTGGATGGATATCATTTTGGTTTACCCTCTTTTCTTTTTGAAAGAAGTGCTGTATACAGATTTCAATGAAAGTAATGAAAAATTAAAGTTTTCATGAGAAAAAAGTGCATCTGTGTAGTTCTCTACAATGAAATGAAAACCTGTCATTTTTTGGTGACTCACTTGACCATCTAGACTGACAGTCCAATACAGTGGAAAAATAAATGACAGTGATTTGGAAACAGTTCTAATATTCGTTCAAGGTACTGGGGAATCACCTAGTAATGAAATACGTAACTTTTTTTTAAGCAGAAGATGATAATGGGCTGTTAAAGAATGAGGTATTTTCATAGAAAGACTTGCAAGTAAGATTGGTCTGAGGAATAAAAAGCTTGCTTGGGAGCTTATGCTATGACTCCTTAAGGAGGTGTGCGTGTTAGTTAGAAGTAGAAGATGGAAAGAGCCAGTCCAATAATTTTAGTTTGTCACACATCCTTTGAAACACTCCTTTTGCAGGTTGCTG
The DNA here is from genome assembly GCA_004026905.1 of Hystrix cristata. Taxonomy (NCBI): domain Eukaryota; kingdom Metazoa; phylum Chordata; class Mammalia; order Rodentia; family Hystricidae; genus Hystrix; species Hystrix cristata. Next base: position 125,636 of record PVJO010002505.1, on the reverse strand, counting down.
CCATTAAATTATGAGTGAATGAAAATTTTAAGCATACAGATCTCCAAGGCTAACCAATATGTCCATTGTTTTTATTAGCTCTTATTTTAGAAAATTTAAGTGAATGATTCTAGATTCATAAGTTAATATACATAGTTTTGGAATATATAATAACTGATCAATTTGCTACAGAGAAGAAATTTAGTCCCAACCTCAGTTCCGTGTTGCATGATTTGTTTCACACTAAGCAAGTTAATTTCATGAGACTCCACAAAATGTTCACCTATGAAGTATGTATAAACTAGATTATCATTCTAAATTTAAATTCTAGAGTAAGAGTGGATGGACAGATTTCACAGAGTTGTATATCTGTCCTGTAATTTAAATTTAGAATATTTTCATCATTCCCATTAGATTTTTTTTTTTTTTTTTTTTTTTTTTTTTTTTTTTTTTTTTTTTTTTTGTGGTGCCGGGGATCAAACTCAGGGCCTTGTGCTTGGAAGGCAAGCGCTCTAACCACTGAGCTAAATCCCCAGCCCCTATCATTCCCATTAGAAACTCCATATTATCCCCAACTGTCAGCTCTAGGTAGCAACTAATCTACTTTTTAATATCAACAGAATTTCCTATGCTGGAAAATCCATATAAGTGAAATCATACAATATGTAGTATTTGGGTCGGATTCTTTCATTTTGCATAAAGCATTCATTTTTCTGAAACATTGTAGCATGTAATAATAATTCATTGTTTTATTGCCAGATAATATTACACTAATGGAAGATAATTTGAGCTATTTCCATGTTTTGGTTATTAGGATTGTGAATAAGATTGCTATGGCTGCTCATGTTTGTATTTAGCTGTGCGTGTATACTTTCATTTATCTTGGATAGAAAGCCTGGAATGGAGTCACGGGGTCCTAAGGTAACAAAATTTACTACACTGAAGAACTCTCATCCTGTCATCTGCACCGTCTGACATTCCAACCCTCCTTGCATAGGAGTCTAATTTCTCCACATTCTTGTGGAAACTGTATTATTTTTATAGCAATCATAGTGTCTTGAAGTGATAGCTAAGTATGGTTTTCATTTGCATTTTCCAAGGGCTAATCATGGTAATCAGATTTCCACGAGGTTATCGAACATTTGCGAATCTTCCTCGGGTAAATTTTCTATTAAAACTGTCTTTTTAGATTGGGTTATCTTTTAAAAGAAAGTTGGTGGTAGTCTACGGTTTACAGCTGACAGTGCCACGGTTGATTGTCAACAGTAATCTCCTGAGAACTCCTCGTGGCTCTTTCCCCACTCATGTCCATCCCACTTCGGATTGCTTTGCGTTTCCCTTGTTCCCGTTGTGCTCTGGGTCCCTGGGCGCCTTTTTAACCCAGCTTCCCAGGACCTCTGCGGTTCTGACAGTGATCTCCGGTTCTCGCATCCCAAGTAAATTCCATCCCTTCAACTGCTGGAGAGTTCTTCATTCTTAGGGCCTGGCTGTTCCGCAGGAATGAACTGGATGCCACAGTGAAAGTGCTGGGACAATGAAGAAACCACTGCACCTGAAGTAAACCCGCACTGCCCGAAAGATGTGGAGGTGGAAGAAGGTCCCCTGGTCATCTTGACTGGAAATTCCGTCCCTGAGAATTTCAAGCTCACTTAGTGAGTGAGCCTGAGTGTCTGCTACTGGAGCCTCAGCGGCGCTGGGAGATTTAGAAATGCTGCCAATTTTCTCCTTGGGGACTGAAAATGTAACTGGGAGATGAGGAGACAAGGTCTTCTGCTCTCGAGCTAGTCCCCAGGTGAGTACCTGAAATCGTATCTGTACGATGGAGTTTGAGGTCAGAGACGGGAAAGAGTGACCTCTCCGCTCGGCTTGTATGTCACGCGTTCCTTCTCTTCTTACTGAGCCGTAACAGATTTTCTTTAGTGAGTATATTCATTTCCTAAGACTATTCTAACAATGTGCTATAAAGTCAATGTCTTCAAAACAGCAGATATTTGTTCCCTCAACATACTGGAGGCTGAAAGCTAAAGACTGAGGTAGGGATGGAGCCATCTTCTGAGGAGGAGGATTCTTCCTTGTGACTTCCAGTTTCCGGGAAACCTGGAGGTTCTTTGCCTTATCTGCTTGCTTCCTCTTTTCTGATTTGGATGCCAACTATATCTTCTCCTTGTCTAATTGCTCAAGCTCAGACTTCCAACGCGATGTTTGATAAAATGGTGAAAGTGGTCATCCTTGTCGTGTACCAAATCCTGGAAGAAACACTTTCCATTTCCCCTGCTCACTGTGTTGTAAAACTGTGTGCTTTTTGTATGTGGCCTTTATTATGTTAATGTAATTTCCATCTATCCTTATTTCGTAGTGTTTTATCATTAATGGATATTGACTTTGTTAAATGCTTTTTATTCATTATTGAAGTGATCATTCATTTTAAAATTTTTTATTCATTCCATTAATATTTATAATATAATTCCCTTATTTATTTGTGTATGCTCAAACATTCTTGATTCCCAAAGATAAATCCTTGTGGTCATGTTGTATGATCCTTTTAATGTGATATTAAATTCAGTGTGCTAATATTTTTGAGTATTTGTTGCTTTGATGTTCATCGAGGGTGTAGTCTGTAGTTTTCTTTTCTTATGATCTTCTTTGTTTCACATGGTTTTGGTATTGGATGATGGCTGCCTCCCAAAAAAATGTTTGAAAGTGTTTCCTTCTCTATTTTAGAAGAGCAGCATTGTCCCATGAAATCATGTCATTTTATGCTTTCGTTTGGTTTTGTTCTGTTTTGTTTTTCTTTTATTTTTCATGAGAAGCAGGCTTTTACTGGTGAAATGTTTTTATTTGTGGTTGCTCTCTTCTGTTTCTTTGTGATTCCATTTTGGCAGGTTGTTTGATTCTAGGAATTTACCTAGTTCATATAGAGTATTCAGTATTTTGTCATCTAATTATTCACAGATGTCCTTTATGATTCATTTTGTTTTCTAAAGTAACAGCTCATCTTCTAGTTTTGATTTTGTTCTCTCACTTCTTACTAATGTACTAAAAGTTTGTTATAGTCTGTCATCAAAAATACAACACTTTGTTTTCCCAAAATTTTCTGTTGCTTTTCTATTTTCTATTTGATTTATTTCAGATTAATCTTTATTATTTCCTTCTGCTAAATTTAGTCTTAGTCTTCTTTTTCTAATTTCTTAAGGTGTAAAAATTAGTTTATTTAAGATCTTTTTTTTTTTTTAAATGTAGACATTTATCACTTCTTGGCCTTTTGGCTAAGATCAAGTGTAAAATGTAGACATTTGTTGCCATAAACATATCTCTTTGTATTGCCTGTGTTGTATCCCATATATTTTGGTATGTTGTGGTTTCACTTTGGTTTGTCACAAGGCACTTGTTATTCCTTTTTTCACTCAGTGGTTGTGTAAAAGCATGTTGCTTAACTCCAGGTATTATTGAACTTTCACATTTTTTCTTGCCATTACTGACTTCTAGTTTCATTCCATTGTGGTCCAAAAAAAGGAATCACCTTGATTTTCTTAAATTTGTCATTTCATAACGTAATGTGAGAGTGCTTTATGTATACTTGAGATAAATGGGATGTTACCCGGGAGAAACAGCAGTGTCTCTGGTCCCAGGGACACGGGACTCAGGAGTGTGGACTCTGGGCTGCTCCACATGTGGAGCTGCTTCTTAATGGTATTCTTGAACATTCAAAGAGCTATTTCCATCATGGTTAGTTAGAGAATCACTTCTTTGTTGAGAGGACGAAGGCCGGGATATCTTAGTCTGCCATCTTGGTGATGTAACTTCCTAAAGTTGTTCTTTTGAGAGAAATGCAATTGTATGTTTCCATCTCTAATGGCATAGTAATACTAATAACTAATCAGGTATCTTTTGAAACGCAGGGAAGTACTGAGATCCTTCTGCTGGATTTATGGTCTGGTTACACTGGGGCAATATTTTATCTGTCAGCTTGTAGTTTTTTTTTTTTTAATTTTAATATATGCCTATGAAAGACATTGCTTACACCAGTAGTTACTGAAACTATAGTGCACCAGTGTAACTAGAGTGGTAACTTTTGTATAGTATTTTTTTAACCATATCTGAAACCTTTTCACAATGTACGGTTGTTTTTGAAGTACATCAAGCACAAACTTTTGCTCATGTGTTGGATGAATAGTAGGTCTAAGAGCATGGCATATTTGTTGTAAATAACAGCCTAGCTCCTTGCTTCTAACTGAGAAACTAGGCCTGCCTTTTAGGGAGAATGCTTAGGTTGCTATCAGCAGTGAGGGCAACTAGCTGCACTTTGCCTAGCAAGCCTCATGTCATTAGGCACATAATTCTTAATTACAAAAAATCATCATGGAGTTAAAAACCTACAGGGAAATTAAAAAACCTGCACCAGAAAACCCTGATAGGGAGATCTGCTTTACACAAATTAAATTGACTTACGTTAGCCAAACAGTTCCAGTGAATTGCATTGCAGACTAGTTGTAACTATTCAGTTCACTACCGTAAAAGATATAGATGTATTGAAATAGAAAAAATGCAAAAGTGTCTGATTAAGAGAGAAAAAATAATGGTGGATTGACCTACTTAAGTTAGACTGTGAAAATTTCTTGAAAAATAAAATTTTTATACACTTTTTCTTCTTGAAATTAACATAACTTTTTATTCCTACAACTTCTCCTTAGAAATCTGAAATCTTCAGAAGTAAACTTTTGACCCTCTATTCATATAATAAATTTTTTATTTGGGATCAAAAGGGTACTGAGAAAAATATTATGTATTAAAGTTATTTTTAAAATGAAAAATTAGTGACATTTTAAATGCATATTGTTTAAACTATCAAGTTTATTTCTGTGGGAATGAATACGGTTCCTAAATATCTGTGGTGTATTGTGAGAAACTTATTAACCTAAGAATTGTTTTCCTCACTAAAAACATTTTTATACATAAAGCACATTTATGTGTCATAAGACTGAACTACTTGAAAGGAGAGTGAACAAGTTGCTAGTGCTACAAAGAATGAGATGTAGTATAATAAATGTAGTGGGGCAATATGACAAAAGTAGATGTATCACATTGTTTGTGCAAAGAAATAACTATTTATAGGGCTCATTATACTTGTGGGCTCATGTCATTTGCAAATCTTTTCCACAACAAGGTGATCATTAGGCATTAGATGCACAATAAAATTCTGAATTCCTGCTGTTCACTGAACTGATTTTTATATGTAATGAAATTTATATAAACTGCAGTGGACAAACGAACAGTTAAAACCTGATAGATTCAAGTCCTGAGCTGGTAGTCTCAATGGAGAATCAACACCACCAAATTAGTTATATAAATTTTTTGGTACTGAAAATTAGCACTACAGAGAGAATATATGAATGAGGAACAGAGCAATGATTAGGAATGAAATTGTGAGAATAGGTGGCACTCAGTTGGGAGGAAAAACCCTGAAATATACTTCTGATATCCAGTGTTAAAAAAAAAAAAAAAGCTAAAATATCACCACTTCAATAAAAGATTTCCTTCCTTCCAGGGGATCATTTAACTGCCTATTCATCTGTAATTGCATATCACAACACTATATACATTCTGATTCTTTTTCTTTTGAGTGACATTCTTTTCTTTTTCCCCCTGGATGAGAATGTTTTCGTATTATCCCATCACACACACATGCACTCACACACACACACACTCACACACATTAAATCTAGGAAAAAGTAAGCTTTAGTAAAATAGATATTTGTTGAATAAATTTAAAATAAATGTATTATATATTTTAAAAATTTAAAATTGAAAATCAGGCCAAATTTCCTGTTATGTCTAGTGAATGATTGTAACCTACACAACCACTGGTTTTTGGAAGACTTCTTCGACACTATGTTTACAACTTTCAAGTATATTGTGCATCAGTGAGTAAGGAAAGTGTCACAAAGATCTAGTCTTATATTTTTCAATATTCTGTAGTCTTAATATTTGCATTTTAGTGTAGTATTGCAGATATTTTCAAGGATGTTTGTTAATTGTAGGGTTGTCTTTTCAAAAAAAGTGTGAAATGTTCCCACTGAGAGGCAACATAAGCTGATGGCTAAGAGTTGACTCTAGAGCCTCCTCTCCCCGATGAGCTAGGTCCCTGGGATAGGTTAATTAGACACCCCAGGACTTGGGTTTCATATCTACAGAAAAGATGTAAAGTACTTAGGAAAATATCTGACATCAAGGAACCATTATCCCATATATAACGATTCTTATTAGAATATGCAAAAGTATGAAAAGAAACAAAAGTGGGAGGTTTGATCAATCAAACTACAATCAATAGAAGGAAAAGAAGAAAAATGGTCATGTAGACTTTAAAATAAGAAGTCAGGATTAAGGTACAATAGAATCATATCACAAAACTATGAGTAGAGTGTATGTTCCACAACTTATTCATCTCTGTGTGTGTTTATTTATTTATACCACAAATAATTTATATACTTGTTACTGCAAAGTCTAAACTTTCTAAGTACTGTGTTACATATTTTACTGTTTTACACACAAATATTTCTTGTCATTGTGGAATTTTGAATTTAATAAAGGAGTGAGAACTGTGCTTCCCAGGAGTGTAACTAGTAAATATATGCAGAATATTTTTATATTTAAATAAAATTGCTAATTTAATCCCACAGTTCCACTAGTCACATTGCAAGTGCTATTTGATGTATGTTGTAAATGGTTACTGTATTGGACGGAACACTTACAGAACACTTCAACACTGTACAAATTTCAATTGGAAAATATAACTATAGGAGTAAAACATGACAATAGGGAAATTTTAGATTCTTATAGGGACTAAGAATGAAATAAGGACGGGTGCCATAATAAAGAGTGGGAAATTAAAAAATGGGGCAGGCAGAGTTATAGACAGTAAGGTCAAAGAACATTTTTGTGAAAGGAACATATATAAGCTGAAATATGAGTAATGAGACCAAGTCAACAGCGTGTGGAAAGTTTGTTGAGAGAAGATGTAACTGCATGCACAAATTTTAGGAAAGAATTCAGAACAATTGACAACGAAAAGACCTTGAAGTGTGAGCACAGTAAGTGAGGGGGACGGTGTTGAGAAATTTTTAGCTAAATAAGAACTTGCAGTCGGGTGGGTCAGGTTAAGGAATTTCTGGTTAATTCTGACGTGAAATCACAGAAAGTGTTTAAGTGATAAAGTATAAACATAAACAAATTATTGAGAAGTAAAGTTTCAAATTGATTTTTTAAAACTCAGCAAAATTCTATTGTTAAGAAATTAAAATAAAATGACGTGACACCACTGAATATTATGCAATGAGTAAGCACCAGGGAAATGAATATAAAACTAAGAGAAATCGTCAGAGTGGTATTTTTGGATGAATTGAAACCAAAGTACTAGAAAATAATAAAAATAAGTATATTATGATGAATTTATAATGTGCAAACCTAGTTTGTTTTAAAATGTTCTGAGTGAAGCTTTGCTGAGTATTGCAAATATAACTGTTTGGAATATAGACATTCAACATACGGCCATCAGAAGGTAACTCAGAACATGACAGTGTCTGGAAACAGAGTTTTAGAGCCCTCAAAAGTAATCAGTACTGCGGACACTTTGATATTAGACTTCTACCTTCCTGAAATGTGAGAATATAAACTCTTGTTTTTGAAGCCACAGTTTAAGAAATTTATTTACGGAAGTCAAAGAAAAGTCATACAGCTCTGAACATAGTTGAATTTTAAAGAAAAAAAAGTTCTATGTTCCCCTAATTATTAATGTATATCATAGAACATATATGTTCTGCATATGCCTCAATAAAATCGTCTCACAAACATATGTCCTTTCTAAAAGTCATCAATGAAAAAAGTCAGCATTTTTAAACTAATAGTAGAAATTATTATCTTTTTAAAAACATACATTTTGAATTGGTCATTCCCATTTTTTCTTTTACTCTTCTGATGTACAGAATAAGAATAGATTATTGATCAATTATTATTTATATTGTGTATCTTCTATAACTTTATAAATTCTCTCCCATTTTCATCCACATCTTTTGTTCTTAAACTATCTCAAATCTATGTGAGAAAAAAATAACACTCTATTTTCTCTTGTAAGTATAAAATTCATGACAGACTTGATGCTAAGCATTTCAAACTGTATTTCAGGAATCTTATGTAGTTTATGCACGTAATCCCATTTTTTACAAAAATTTCAGAAATATTCAATTTTTAAGCAAATATAGCTTGTAATTAATAAGTTGCAATAAAAAGACCATATTCCTACAAACCTCTTCTTTCTTTACCACACAATGCTTCCCTATGCAAGAATTAATTCAATTATTTTAATCAAAAAATGAAAAAGTATATTTACATATGATATACTATATTTGGTATGTATATTATGGAATAATGTATAAACAATTTTACAATTTGTCCCCCTAACATAAATTTAAATAATAGGCAAGTGTTAGTATTGAAATTTCTTAACTCATATATCTTCAGCATTAGGTGTTTCCAACAGATTTTTTTACTTCAATGTTCATTATCTGGGAAGGAATCTATGAACATCAATTCAAAAGAGGTTTGGAAGGAGAGAGTAATATCACTTTGCATAGGAAATTGTCATGCACAGCTTCCTACTATTCACATCTATTTAAAATGCATGAGAGTGATGTCTTTTTCTTTACAGATTTAAGTCATTCATGACTGAATCTGAAATAATACATTTTCAGCTGATGTCTACACTTCAAACAGAGTACATAAACAGACTAACAAAATGAAATTTTAAAAACGTCTTCACGGAGATTCGCTACAGGAGAAACAGTCATTGAGAGCTCTGTCTTTACCATTCATCCCAATTGTAATGAGGATTTGCTTCCTACTACAAGGAGGCACGTTTGTAACTCAGGTGCTACATCTTTCTTAATTCAGTCTTATTTACACTTCATATGCTAAAAAGCATTCTTCCTGTAAAACAAACTGGGAAAGGAATAAAACAAGAACATATAAAATGAATTCACCTCTTGGTTTTCATGTGAATAGAGCAAATCACTAAATCTATAGTTGCCAAAATGTGCACTTATTTACTAATAGAACACCCTGTAATGTTTTATGTAAACTCCACTACAGAGATTAATTATGAATATTAAGAATAATCCTGACCTCAGTCATGGCTGTGCTGATTTATGTTTTCTCCTAGACAGACATTTACTGGGCTTAATTTTTCTTCCAACTAAGAAAAGAGAAAGAAGGCTCAGAGTTCATGATGAAAAACCTGCCAATGTCTTTTGAACATATACAAGCAAGATATTTGTTTAAACCTAACGCTTTTGGTCTTTTTATGATTAAACTTGCCAAATTTTGAACAACATACTCAACAGAAAATTGCTCTGACTCATCTTTCCTTTGTAGGTAATTTAAAAAATCCACCTAAGTTAGATTAATCAAAAATTTAGTGACTAACCTGTGCATACACTTTAATAGTAGAAGTAGAGCTAAGGGTAATAGTAATTTGATGTCTGCAAAAAAATTTCCATGAAGTATGTTGTCTTGGTGTGGTAATAAAATCAACCCAACAAAATTATTTCTGGAGATTTTTGCCTCTGTTATACATATTTTAATTTGATTTGTGATCAAGGAAGCACTTCGTATATTTTTTTTTGAATAATGGTAAATATTTTTTACAGGCACATCTTTTTAATTTCACTCTCGATACACAGAAAAATATGATATGATTATTCAAGTTCTGAAACTTAGCAATATTTTAGCATTGTCTTAAGTTTTTATTTGTACAATGAGAATTATTATTCTGATCTGATAAGATCCTAGAATAGTAAGTGTACAGCATCTGCGACAAAACAGTCCTATACATTTTACATATTGATTTTAGGAGACATTAAAGGATCATGTTTAAGAGAAAATAATGATTTCATTAAACATGTAAATCCTGGCCTATGGTTTTGTTTTTCAACTTCCTACATTTTTTTCTTTCCTCTTTCCTCTCTCCTTCCTTCTTTCCTGGCTGCCTGCCTGTCTGCCTCCCTTCCTCTTCCTCTCTTTCTCTCTTTCTCTCTTTCTCTCTTTCTCTCTTTCTCTCTTTCTCTCTTTCTCTCTTTCTCTCTCTCTCTCTCTCTCTCTCTCTCTCTCTCTCTCTCTCTCTCTCTCTCTCTCTTTCTTTCTTTCTTTCTTTCTTTCTTTCTTTCTTTCTTTCTTTCTTTCTTTCTTTCCTCAATATTTGGGGATTGAACCCAGAGCCTTCTCACTGAGCTATATCCCCAAGACTTTTTCCTTTTTAAATTTTCAGACAGGGTAGTGCTAAATCACTAATTTACCCAGGCTGGTGCTTGAATTTGCGATCTTCATTACCTCAGCCTTCCAAATGGATGGAATTACACACATTGACCCACATGCCTAGAACGCCAATTTATTTTTTAAAATAAAAAATTTTATTGTATATATTTAAAGTATACAGTATGATGTTATAGGACAATTACGGATAGTAAAATGGTTAAAATGATGAAGCAAATTTACATACCCATCTTCTCACATAGTTACATACTGTGTGTGCGTGTAGAAACTATGTCTACTCATTTACCAAAAATTCTAAATGTACCCTATGTTAATTACAGTACTTATGCTATACGTTACACCTGTAGACCTGTTCTTTGTACATGTTGCCTGCTTTGTGTCTTTTGACTTATATCTCCCATTTCTTCCCACTACCCTACACTTGTTAACCATGATTTTATTCTCTACATTTTTATTTTTAAGGTATTTTTGAGGTGTTCTTGCTTTCAGCATCATACATATATGGGAAATTATGTAATATTTTTCTTTTTATATCAGACTTGTTTTTCCTAGCTTTCCAAGTTCATTCATATTGTGACAAACTGCAGATTTTCTCCTTTTCGAAGTGCAACAATATCCTCCTGTATATATGTACTATGCTTTCTGTATTTTCTCATGCACCATATTTTGGTTACTATGAGTAAAGGTTCAGTGAAAATATAGCTATTTTATGAGATGGTGATTTTATTTTCTTTAGATTTATATATAGCAATGGGATTGATAGTTCATTTGATGATTATATTTCAAATTTCAGAGGTGTCTGGATCAGAGGTATGTGATAGTGGGATTAAGGATACATGATAACTAAATGCATTTAGCATAGTTCCCTGTGTAGATAATGGGAAGCCCAACCCTGGGTGTGGGTGGCTCCAACCAAGGATTATGGCCTGGATGAAATATAAAAGGAGAAAAGGAAGGCAGGCTTGCTGCTGCTGCTTGTGGTTGCTTCTTGCTTCACTGACTCCTGCCTGTGATGCCCCTCTGCCCTGCTTCCCTGCCTTAGAACTAGCTGACTATGGACTAAAACCTCCACAAACTCTGAGCTGAAATAAGCTCTAGCTTGTAGATGTTTAGCTTGAGCTAAACTCTGAGCTGAAATAAGTTTTAGCTTGTAGGTATTTTGTCCTGGCAATGAGAAAACTAAGACAGACACCTCTTGAACATATTCTCTGTTCATTCTCAAACTCTAAGCCATTATATTAAATGTCAGTGTATAGTGGTATCATTTTAACAGTTTAAAAATTACATTAAATGGACACTCAACATTTCACTTTGATCTCTAAAATTGACAGCACTCTTATTCCCTTATTTCTTCATTTTCAAGAGCCAATACTGCTACTTTAGATATCACCTCCCCTTCTTTCTTCTGCAGAACCTTTTATACTTACATTGAAAGATTTTTAAAATTCCACTAGTTATGGTAGACGTTCTAAATTGTATAAAAATACCTAGAGTAGCCACTAAAGTATAAAATGCAGATCCAAAAATACTTATCCATGAACAATGTGGCTATCATTTATTAATAAATGATAAAGAGTATGATATTAACAAATATAATAACATAGAAACACAAATCAGAAAAATAGAAATAAGTCATGTAATGCATACTTTTCCATCTTTTGAGAAATATTGAGATATAAAAGTTAAAGTTAATAAACAAGAATGTGGTAAAATAATTTTCAATTAATGAATGGAATTAAAAATAGTAAAAAATAACGATTGAGACAAATGATTTGAAAGAAAATATGAGGAAGTAGAAATGAACGTAATTTTCCTATAATTTATAATAAATAAAAACCCACTAAATTATTATCGTATATTAAGAATAAACATTGGAAATAAAATTAGAATTTGGTCCTTAATTCTTATAAAATACTATGAGACATTCACATTACAGCACAACACAGTGAAAAAGCAATTTATATATCAAAGCAAGAAAACAAAAATTAACATTAACAAAAAGAAAATGACAATATTTTCCCCAGATTAAAGATTAAGTATGCTTTTTACTCTATTTTCCACTGAGAATCTATTATAATTAAAATATAGGAATTCAGAAAGGAATAAACCCAGACAGTGACAGAACAATAGAAAGCAGACACTGCGGAGACAATAATTTTTGTCAGCAAATATTTTTGGCCCCTTTATGGAAAATCAGATGGCGTGAGGCATCAAGGGTATTTTCTGTGTCATCAGTCTATTGATCAACATATCTGTTTTGTGCTAGTACAATGCTATTTGTATCACTGTAGCTCTGTAAGATGATTTGAAATCCAGAATTGTAATACATGGTGCTTTGATCTTGGTTTTGAGGATTGTTTTGGCTCTTGTTCTCTTCTCATACCATATAAATTGTAGTATTGATTTTTTTTTTTTAGATCTGTAAAGAATGCTGTTGTCCTTTTGATTAAGATTGCATTAAGTCTACATATCATTTTTTGGTAGTTTGACCATTCTTACAATATTGGTTCTGCCTATCCAGAATTAGTGAATATTTTTCCATTTTATGATTTCCTCTTTAATCTCTTTTTTCAAAGTATGGTAGTTTGGGTTATTGAAATCTTTCACTTCCTTGGCTATTAGATTGTTTTCTTGATATTTTTCAGTGATCTCATTGTTGGTGTAAGGAATTCTATTAATTTTGATGTACTGATTTTGTATCCTTCTACATTTCTGAATTTGTTTATTAGTTCTAAGGATCTTGTGTGAAATTCTTTGGGCCTGCATAGAAAGAATTATGTCATCTGTAAATAAGGATAGTTTACTTCCTCCTCTCCTCTTGATATCCCTTTTATATTTTTGCCTTGCTGACTGGTCTGGCTAAAGTTTTGAATATTATATTGAACAGGAGTGATATCTTAGTCACTTTCTCCTCCCTGAGACAAAATACCAGACACTTATAAGTTAGAGGGGGAAAGGTTTATTATAGCTGACAGTTTGTAGATATTTCAGTCTATAGTCAACTGTCTGCAAGGCAGGGCATCATGATGGGGCATGATAGAAGAGAAACAGTCCATAGCATAGCAGGCAGGAGGCAGCGAGCATTCCTTCTGTCCCTTTTAATTCCATTCAGGTTAAAAGCCTATTGATTGGTGCCACCAGTATTTGGGTGGCACCAATCAATAGGCTTCCCTCTTCAGTAAATCCATTATCCACACTCAGAACTATGTTAAATCAATCCCTGTACTCACCCAGTATCACACATCCATGATTCTGTATCATATACCCAAGATTCAGTCACCTCCCAAAAGTCCCACCTATGAGCATTTGAGGCTTGGGGGAGTATCTAGATGTAAGATATAATAAGTGTTGAGAGTAGGAACCCTTGTATTGGTTCTGATTTTAGAGGAAATGTTTTCAGATTTTCAACATTTAGTGTAATATTGTTAGTGGGTTTGTTATAATTAGCTTTTATCAGTTTGAGATAAGGCCCACCTATACACACTTTGTCTTTTCTTTCTTTTTTTTTTTTTAAATCACGAATGGATGTTGGATTTCTGTCAAAGACTTTTTCTATGTTTATTGAGATGATCATGTGACTTTTGTCATCTTTGAACTCTCCAAACATTTTGTTTTTGGGTTCTTTGCCTATAACTTCCTCCATTTCATTGCCTGCAAAATCAGCTTTTAAGTAGTTAAGGGTTTTTCAAGGCATCTTATTTCTTCTCCTTTTTATGTTTCTATTGTTTTTATGCTGCAAGTTGAAGATCAGGGTAGAAAAATTGTCAACACTGTGGAGACCTCTGTATTTATGTTCTCTCTTGTGATGTGTCCTTGTCTTTGGTTATGTTTTGGTGTTCATACCCCTCTACGAACAATGTAATATTTGAGGCTCTTCAAATATTAATGTTATATTTGAAGTGTCTTTTTAACATTCAACATTCATTATAATATTTGATGACCCTTTCAGTAATCAATCTCCTAGAGATTTGATCCTAGCATCACGCAGAGGAGAAAACAAATCACAGTAATGTTGACTGCACAATTACAAACCATATTTTGAGATATATTGAAAAAAAATAAAACCCCAAAACTATATCACAATTGATAATAGAAAAATCAATCAACAATAATATTAATGTCAAAGACAGATGGATAGTTACAAACCATAACAACCAATAAAAGCTATGACTTTATTACCACCACCATTAATAATAGAAAAGAGATGTGCAACAATAATATAAACACAAAGACAAAACAAATATTAATATACAGTAAATATATTAGTCATTTAAAAAGATCCCACGGTTGGGGATTTAGCTCAGTTGTAGAGTGCTAGCCTAGCAAGGGCAAGGCCCTGAGTTGTATCCCCAGAACTAAAGAATAAAAAAAAAAAAAGAAGATCCTAAGCCCACTTTTTCTATTAGTAAAAAATTCAGATCTCAAGCTGATTATGATTATGACAATGAACACCATACTGAAATGTAGGGCCAGTGAAGCTTAAATTTCTCTAAGTACTAAAATGTCAGCCTTACCCAATCTTCTGAATTATCAATGTATTTGTGTTGGCCATTCCCAGCTTTCTTTAGATTTCTCCCCATCAAATTTATTTGTTTTGTTTTTATTTAATTTACTTATATGCATAGGGCTAATATTTTTACTACTTCTGTTTCTGCATAGCAAGACAAAGCACTAAGAAAAGTATCTACTGTGTGCATTTTCAAAGCAGGATGGATTTAATAATTGAAAGTCTCTGGTTTACGATTCATTCTCCATAATCTTGGTCTTCCTAATAAAACATAAGTAAAAGTGATTTTTATGTCTTTTACCTTTCTTTATTTCATAAAATAGGTTGTTAAATTTACTCCATGGTAAACAAACACAGAGCATGAAAATATCCTATGACACTGTCTTTAATGTGAACATGAAAATATCCTACGTAAATCCTTTAATCCTTTTCTTCTTAATAATACACATCAACCTCTCCATGTTGAACTAGAATCATTAATTATCAATGTTCTTTTTTGTGGTTTTAATGGGAAAATATTCACTTTTTAAATATCTGTAAAACTATAAACAAAGTAGTTTAAATACAGAGTAATAAGGCTATACTTTGGCTCTTTAGGATAAATGGATTATGGACTCATACATCTATTGCATTGTAAGTCAGAAATCCTGATTTTTGGCTGCTGCTAAAATGTCCATTTATGCTATTCACTTTAATTTCCCATATTAATAATGCCTAGCAAATATTAGAAAATGAAAAGAACATGAATAATGGCAGTGGAGTGTCTGAATTCTATCAGTCATCAAAAATCTTAATTATGTCAGAGCAGTACACCATTATTACTGAAAAGGATATCTGCTTTATCTGTTTAGACTCAATAATAAATTAGTTTGCATTAATCAGTTATTATTCAGAAAATTATATAATCTATTGCAAATAGATAACATGAATTGTGTCCTTACATTGACAAAACTGTCATCAAATACTGAAGAAGTTCCATTCATTCAGCTAAATATTCAGTCTGAATTTTCAATCATGGTAACTGGATGTATATGTGTTTCAACTAATGCTGTATCATAGAATTTGTTTATAAGATGCCGTGATCCATAATGTTGAATCATGCATTACTCTAGTTTGATTTCCATGTGCCATATTACAATCCTGACATTGTTGTGTGAGAAGAGGTCAGAATTAATATTCATTTATATTTATCAGCACAGTCCTAATCATGTTAACATCTTCAGAGGGGTGAAAAACTTACGGACAAGGCACAAGTTAGCTTCTTGTTTGATTTAATTTAAACATTACAATGATAATGCTTGTACCACTTTGCAACAATAGACTTGATAATACTCGTTTTATTACATTCTTCAGCATATTTCTAGGTCTGTGGCTATAACATTAAAAATACAAGCCATCTTGAAATAATTAATAGTTTTTGCAGATTTATATTTACAATAGGATTCTCATTCACATTTGGCTTTTTAAAATCTTTTAAAATTAAAAAAAAACTTTTATTAGTACATGTTTGCAGTACATAATGATTACATTTGCTGTAGGGAATTGGTAACTGTACATAACACAGTTCCCTTCTTTTCACTCCTCCCTCCACCTTCTTTTATTTTTCCAGAATCAATTTCATTTATCTTCTAAGACCTTTTAAAGTTAATTATCATATATACAAATTGAAATCCAGTCTAATAGGCCAAAGAACATATAAAACAGGTAAGACAATAATGCTCTTAAGGTACACTTTTAGACAAATGATCCTTGCTAGATTGCATTCCTGTTTGTAATAAATGCTCACTCGTAATGAATTTTCTATCTTTCTTTGGTTTTTATCTTTAATAGTTCTCTTTAATATTAAAGTTTTGCCTTGACATTTTTCCGTGTACTTTCTCTTCCTTAGATCTGTCTTTTTCTTTTCCTACATCTCCTTTTATTGTTAACCTTGAATTGTTCTACAATTTATCTGCTCATTTCTGTAGTTCTCTACTTATCTGAATGCTTCTCATATTTTAGACAAGTGACTCTATACGTTTAATGGGAAGAATGCTGTGCATGTGTTGACAGCAATAAATTCCATGGATTTTGAAGCAGAAGAAAGTGTCCGGTACAATGTTTGATCATTGTCAATGCATGGATAGCTATGTCTTTTCTTCTGATCTCATTTTACCAATTGCTTGATACATATAAAAGACACTAATGTCTGGCTATTCCAAAGGTGCACAAACTCAGCATATCCAAATTGAAACACTTATCTCCCCATTTAATTTTTATTTGTATCATAATAATTACTGACAGAAGGTGATTTTGGAAGATTACAAACTATACTTCATTCTTCATTATTTACTCTTTATTCTAGTGTTATTTCATGTCCATGTACAAAGTTTAGAAATTTTGGTGCATCTCTGACTACTTACCTTGTTTACCACATTTGATAGTCACCAAGATTTTAATATGCATTCTTAGTGGCACTGCCTTGATCATATTTTCATCATCACTTGGATAAATTATCACAATTATCATTTAATTTGTAAATGGTTCCAGTATCTACCCTTTTGCAACTGAGTCCTTATCCCAGCTTTATCATGCTAACATACAGCTCTCAATATGTGCCACACCTCTTAAATGGTAACATTAGATGTTCTTTGGACTTCATGAGATAATAAGCTATTCTAAATGATCTGCATATATTTTATATGATTTAATCTTCACAATAGTCATGTAAAGTAAGTGCTGTTATATCACTTGTAGCGGCAAACTGAATAAGATGAAATAAATATAAAATAAATCAGACACCCAAGCTTAAATATCACATGGTTTCTCCATATGAGAAACCATATGTGTAAGTAAATTAAAGAGCACAATATAAGATGGATAATAGTATATAGTGAGATTGGTCTTTTGCAAAAGAGAAGAGGTCTATGAAATGGAAGAAGTGGGGAGGGAGGAAGGAGAAGGCATTGAAAAAGTATAAAAATGTGTTAGGTGCAAGTACCAACTCCCCCTAAATAATGTAATCATGTGCTAATAAAACATGCACCACAAGCATATACCAATAAAAATTTTAGTTAATAAAATTTTTAGTTAATAAAATACTATCTTAATTACAGAAATATAAATCTGCTTCTAGCAAGGGTAACATACTTTGTCTAAAAGAATCCTGTTACATTAAAAATTATAAGTATTGGAGAGAAATTTTTTTTAAAGTACGTTTAAGGGCACTGCAAAGTTGACCAAACACTTGTAGATACTATAAAAAATTTAACTCACAAAGTAGTTACCACATTATTTAAAATATAGTTTTTTCATGATCAGTTCCCAGACTAGGCAGAGCCGATGCTTAGTATTAAACAAGAAATTAAAAAAAAAAAAACAAACAAACAAACAAAAAAAAAAACTTACAAGTTTGTGATATCCGCACATGAACTTTAGGGCATCTACTTAGAAACCAAAGTGGTAAATCCTAGAAGAGAGAGAGTTACAAAGGATAAGCCTTAAACCTTCATATAAGTTCACTCAAACCAATGGCTGACCTCTGATCTGTAAATGTGTAAGAAAAACACCAAGGAAGGCAGAAGAAAAAAATGAAAAGGAACAATTAGAAGGCTAAGGAATTTGTTTATATTTCAGCCATTGCTCTCTTAAGTTTGTTTGTCTCTGAGGTAGAAGGATTTTCAAACACTTCAGATTTCCATACATTTTCCAGAGAACACACACATTTCGACTAAGAGTTTTCTATAGAACAAAGAAATTGCTGTGAGGAAATCTAAAGTAAGTTGGGTCTAGGAAACTATTACTTCACAACTTCATAATTTTAAAGTGATCCAAAATTAACTTTATATCAGGACAAAATCATTTCAAAAAACAAGCAGAATTAGAATCTCTACAATCTGTCAACTAACAAAAACAAGATATTAAACTAATGGCAACAACACTTTAAATGTTCATAATTATTTTAAAAGTTACCCACACTGAATAGAAAAATACTCCAAAGAAAAAGACTTCAAGATGAACAAGTTGTTAAAATTAACTGATAAGGACTCTAAAAAAAAGTTACAAGTATTTAAATATTTTCAGTGTCTTAAAGAAAAATATGGCCACAAAGGATGAAAGTATAAAAATTGCGAATGAGATATGAAAAAATGCCTAGGAAGATCTATAGAGAGCAAAAATCCATTACCAGAAATGCTTAAGAATATACTTCGGGCTGAAAAGTAATAATTGCATATGGAAATTGTGATTTATAAAAGAAAATGAATAGAAATGGCAAGGGTAAATACAAAAATAAGTATAAAAGAACATGTCTTAGTCTTTAAATTAATTGAAGAAGTGCTGAATGTTTAACTCCGCAAATTATAACATTGTAATATAGGACTTATACCACATGCAGGATAGGTCAAAAGTAGCCCACCAAATGAATTCACACATTCATAGTTTCTTGTATTTTACGTGAAATGAAACATTACTTCTAATAATGTGATAAATTAAGTATGCCTACTATAATACTAAAAGCAGCTTATGAAAATATGAAACTCTTAGAAAAATGAATAGATGAAATTAAAATGGACAATTGAAAATATATGATTAACTGAATAGAAAAATAAAGGAAGGGCTGGATATACAAATATAAATAAAATTAAACAATTTAAATTATTACATCTAAATACATTGTTTTTACCTATATTAATTATAAATTGACTAAACAATTCCATATAAATGTGTGATGTCAGAATGTATTTTTAAAAAGCGAACATCTATATGCAGTTTCTATTGATACATTTTGGATATAAAAACCTAGTGAGGCTGCAAGTAACATGGTGACTGAAACAATTCCGTGAAAATATAAATAACAAAGTACCTGTGTTAGCATCAGACTAAGGAGAACTGGAAAACAAGAGATATACGTGAGGCTGTATTTCAGAGTGGCCGGTGGACTAATGTACCAGGAAGGGAGCCAAAGGCAGCTTTGGCTTATCCTGAAAAACTCCGAGGCCCTGTTAGACACACACCAATAAATATAATGAAGATTTTAGGTTTATCTTCTACTTCCACCATCATAAGGAATGACATATGTGAATATCCCAAATCTCCATGTGCCTGAAAATAAAAAGAGCATCAAATGCCAACATTGCAGCTCCAGCTTTTTATAAATTATGAATCATGCTCTTCAAAATATAGGGCCCATTAGTTTATTTTGTTTTCTTCATTTTTTACATTTATCACTGGTCAGCAATTGGAATTGTTCAAGTTTACAGAAGAAAAAACTTTACGATTTTCGTTGCAAATGTAAATGTAACAATTTCAGTGCAATTCACTGAATATTGTTGATTCTGACACAGCTTATATCCATGAAGGTTGCACTCTGTTTCAAATAGTAATAAGCCAGAGCAGATAGACATCCATCTCCAAGAGGTTCTACAAACAAAGCTCTGGGTTAAAAGAAATTTAACATCGGGACAAGAAGAGAATGTTTTCTATTGATCCATTTTGAACTTATTATAACAATCTTACAAAAGTAGTGAAGAAAGCATGACATAGACTTTGACAAAACTATAAAACATAGGATTTGACAAATATTATAGTACTTTATTGTTCCTAAACAATCTTTAATTCAGAAAAAAATACAAATGTTTATTTATCACTTTGAAATATAGAAAATTACCTCCACAGCACATACTCTTAAAAAAAGACTAGATTCTGAAATAAAACTATAAAACATTATAAAATAGTATTTTGACATTGTGACTCATCACACAGATTCATTAAGTAATTCAAATAAGATATAAAAGTTATATTGAGGCACATAATTTAGCACAATGACATATTTCAGGTTATAATCATTTCTTAAATATTTTCCAATAATTAAGATTAAAACCATGAAAGGAAAAAAAAATGGAAAAGTGTAAATAAACTTGTTGCAAATAGAGAGAGGTGGGTGAATGGAAAGGAGGGGAGGGGAAGAGGGGGGAAAGCCAAGATGTATCATGTACAGGTACAAAATAACCATGCTGATTATGATCATTATGTATATAATGTACCAATAGATGTTCTTGGTAAAAATAAAAAAAAATTAAAAAAAAAAAGATTAAAACCAGAGTGTATGAGAAAACACATCTCTTTAAATGCTATCCTGGCAAAGTAAAGTGAAAAAAGAGTAGGTCACTTACTTGGACAAATGTGGCCAAGAAAGTGATTTTAATGGGAAGAAAGCTGTACTTTTGTTCTGTATCATACAGATGATTGCTAACAGTTAATCTCACTAAAGAACTGGCCCCATGTCTTCATATGAAGACAAGCTGTAAGTGATTTAACTTGACTGGGACTAAATATTCTTTGGCCTAGAACTGTCAAAGAGTTTGAGTCTTTGCACACAACGCCACCAAAAATGAACACGAAATTCAATAAAAGGAAAATGGTACAAATACACAAAATATAAGAATCAAATAACACATACATATTCAAATATTCTCAATAAAGCTAATTTCTATGAACTTACAGCCAACAGTGACCTAATTTGAAAATTACAGAGTAAAATTTCAGACCGTAAAGACTAAAAGAGAAAAAAGACAACAGTTAGCCCTACACCTGGCAATCTTCTAGTATGAAGATTATATTTTATATTACCGCAAATTTATGGTTTCAAATTAGCTTTTTGAAAACTTTCTTAAGAGGCCATCTCTTTTCTTGGGACAACTTTTTTCAAGACTCCGCCATTCTGCCAAGGACTCTTCTACCACGTTACCTTCCCTGAGTCAATATTACTTCCTTTTTTTTTTTTCCCCTACAAAGGAAATAGAAACTCTTGATGAGGAAATTTTTTCCAGTTCAGTTTTAATCTGACTGTTAACTCCTACTCCCATTTTCCCCTCCAGTAGATTATCTCACATCAGCTTTGTTTTGGGAATTTTTTTCATTAATGATTGTCTCTTTTTTGTATTTTATGCTAATCACTGTTGTTGCTTTCACAGTAATTTTTAATGTCATCTTTTTTATATATTTAGCTATACCTAGTGAAAACTGTAAACAAACAATCTGTATTTTTTAAATTATAACATTACTCTCACTTCTTGAATGAGGAATAGTCACATTGCCCAGTGAAAACTAAGTAGCATGAATTAAATCAATTGTAATGTTTGCTGAATATATAATTTCCTGGATTATAATTGGCTCTCAAAATAAGCTGGACATCATAATTTCAGAATTAGATTTATGATAACATGCTAAATTGTTTCATGAACTGATTCAACCCATATTTTGTTTGAACTCCTGAAATGGATGTATAAAGAGAAGAATGAGTTAGAAATTTATTCATTAATGCCAATTATTGTTAAGCACTTTTGCTTCTATACCTTCATATTTCTTTTTCTACATTGATTGTTCATTTAGTAAGTGAAATTTGCATAATATTTTTTAAAATAATTTAGTTCTCCTTTATTTTCAAAACATATTTTCAGACACATTTTTTTCCTTTGTTTTCATATAGATAGTTTAGTAGAGCATCTGGAAATACTGTATCAAGAATGCTAATGAAGCACTTTTATTTCTTACTTAGTATTTAATAATCATAAGAATAAAAGAATCTCAGTGCTATATGTGAAATAGTTTCTAAACTTTTGATAACTCCATTAAGATTTTGAAAAAAAAACAACTGTACTTTCAACATGTTCACTTAATGTTTTCCAAATTACTCATGTTTTATTTTTAATTGTTTATTTAAACATTTTTCCACTGTTGAACCAAATGGGAAATTTGCTTTAAAAATAAGGACAATAAATCACCTTTCTCAGTTAAATTAGTAATCTCTGTGCATTTTAAAACAACAACATTCAATTTCACCTGCCCGATCAATAGCAAATTTATCTAAACATTATTTAAAATTTATATATTTTACCCAGATAGGGTCTCAATATTGCTCATTTGATGAAAATATTACCTGTTAAATGTGTCTCCGTGAAAGAAAATTCAATAAAATTTAAGTACTACATTTTATAGGAACATAATAGTTTGATGTAGCAGTCCCTCATACTCTGCCGAAGATTCTCGATTCTGTGAGGATCCCCAGTCATACAAGGTTAAGATAGTAACAGTTGTCTTTAGAGTGCCATGTTGTTTTGTGATTTCTTTTCATTGGTACTATGAGGTAATTGTATTTGATATGAATAATAAATCTGTCCTACGTGTTTTCAAATGTTTGCTATGCATTCAGGTTTGATTTTTCAATACTGTTTTTAGATGCACCATTATCCAAGCCTGACTAAATATAATTTCTTTTGACACTAAAACTACAGTAAGGTGTTGGTAATATAATTGTAATGCTAATACTTACACTCCATGTATTGCTGTATTATAGTCAGTAATAAAAACACCCCGAACTGTTGTGAAAACTCCTCATGCCTGGATTATGCTATGCTCTTTGATAACCTTTATTTCTAGACGAAAGTAGTTTACAATACTGTATCAGTTATAATGAACACCAATAAACAAGCTGCTTTGCCAAGGGCGAATGTAATTCCAAGCAATAAAATTGAATCTATGACACTGTATCTTCTATTCTTCATTACAGATTCATTAACTATTATGGAGATCAATCTCTTTGACACAGTACATTCCTAACTACATTTATGCCACAATATGTACTCATTAGCATGTTTGAACTCCACAGCTAAAATGACAGGGTTTCCCCCTTTCTTTGTAATATTACACATAATTTGAAAAGCAGGCCTTGAGCATTGACAAGCACAATATTTAGGATACATTTATTCTCTATGTGCATGCATACATTTATGCACATCCTATACATTTAAGGTGTACCCATATCAAACCTGGAAAATAACATTGTTTCATTTTTTGTATTTAAAGAAAATCAATTATTTGAATAACTGCTTAAATTGGAGTGTTTATTATCATTAATATTTTCATATTTTCGTCTCATATATAATGGTGACATTCACTTATGCTACGTATATAGAAAATATGTAACCAGAGAATGAGGCACTAGATTTGTTGCCCAAATTTTGGTAGTAACACTTTTGAGAGAAGACCTATTAAAATTTCTAAACTTCCTCCTAAGTGCCAACACCAGTTTACATTCTTTATAGCTCAAACATTGTTTCCTTGACACAGCAGATTATAATACATTTAACAGTAAAGAACACAAAAGGAATAACATATTGCCAAGGACAAGTTGATATAATTTTAAGAAAAATACCCCTCGGAGATTCAGAATAAATTTTCCTTTTCCTTCCAGTAAATATTAGGATTTTTAAAATGTCTGCCTTTTATAAAATAAATAAATAGGCAAACCGTAATAGTTCCTGTATCTTCCCAGCCCTTCAACTCACTTGGGTGAGGCCGATGTATAATTTTGCAGAATTAAAGTGAACGGCGACTCTTTTTTTGTTCTTTTATTAGTATGTGTTTGCAGTGTAGATTAGTGACGTTCATTTTTGCAAATTGGTAGTACATGTATATATTTTCAATTCCTTTAGCCCTAATTCCCCCTTCCCCATTTCCAAGAATATCTGCCTTCTTCTTTTCTACCATCTCTTCTTTTCTACCATCTCTTCTTTATTTTACTAATTTATTTATGTACATTTTAGATTGCCATATAGAGAAACCACACGATATTTAACTTTCTTCACCTATTTTGAGGCTGAGTGGCAGTCAGGTATAGTCTGAATGCATATGGACATGGGAGAAAAGCAAGAGTAGAGAGTTGAGAAGATCCACGTTCTTTGAACCAAGACTTTTGTTCAGTATGTATTTGTCATGGTTTATATCTAGATGTTGCCTAAAGCCTTATACGCTCATAGGTGGGGCATTTGAGAGGTGATAATGAGGCCTTGATATTCACCAGAAGATTAGTCCATTGACGAGATTATAGCTAAATGTGATATTAGGATGTGAAGCCTGATTGGAGGAGGTGGGTGACTTGGGGAGTGGCCTGGCAGGGTCTGTCTCTTCCTGGCTCCTCCCTGATCTGCTTCCTGACTGTCACGCACCTTTGCCATGCTGTCCTGCCTGGGAGTCATGCCACTATGTACAAACCTGTACAAACTGTGAGCTAAAATAAACCTTTCATCCTTTGAGTTGTGGGTTTTGAGTATCGTTTCCCAATGATGAGAAAGCAATAAAGAGAATGTTTTTATTCTTATACTGAAGGTCCGTAAAAATTATTTGTTCTGGAAAATGACATGATGATTTTACTTTTTGGAAAAATTTTGGCAACTGCGTGGAGAAGGAAAAGGTGCTACTCCTGAGGCGATTATTACAGTGACTGTTGTATGACTTCAGACACTTTTAGGTAAAGTGTAAGTAAGGAAAGGAAACCCATTCTGAAATATTTTTTCTAATGGGAAGTCATCAAAGGATCTATACTTAAATTATCTACTAGTTACTTTTTTAGAGTTACTTTTCTAGCGTCAATGGTTTGCAAGAGAGAGGATTTAATATACAACAAATACAAGTTAAAACATTCACACACACAAGTCAAATGCAGGAAGAGGGCAGAATATCTGTCTATACACTGGAGACTCGAAAGATCCAATCAAGACCTGGGACCCCACAGCAACGTCCCATGTACATCCATGTCTGCAATAAACTACTGAAGAAATCTATCCTGAAGCCAGGGGACAACACTCACAGCGGAGATGAAGACTAGAGTTCTCCTGAAGCAAACAGCAGCCATCTTCAAGGACAGCAAGGCCCCGAGCTCCTTCTGCAAACGAGAACAGCCGAGTTCCCTTTGGGAGAACCGGCCACAACAGAGCTTCTCCTGGGAAACAGCCAGCTGACATCTTCTCCTCCCGTTCTCCTGTACGTTGTGTTGGCAATAAACTTCAGGTGGATCCACCATGCTCAGAGCAGCACCAACTCAGTTTACCGGGGCATTCCTACTCAAATTGACCACACCAATAAGTCCACCACACTACTCAATAAAAAGTAACAAGTTGTTAATCCTTAAATTATAATCTATTAGCTCTATTGTGTTACATTGCAAACACTTGGTTTCATAATATTTAAAATGTATTGAGAACACCTGACTGATATCTGCTGAAATGCTATTATGTGAACTGAGTGGATATACAATTAATAGTTTTTCCTCACTGACAATGAAATTCAAATGGTTCAATTTAATCAGTTCAATGGAGAAACAAACTTTCTACATGATTGGGAACCTGGGGTGATGGAGAAGTCATTGAAGAAAGGATAAATCCTTTTGAGAATCAAAGATTGATTATTATAATCCTAGATGTAGACTAAAGAAACACTATGAAGGATAGAAATTCCAACAAGGAAAAGAAGAAAAGAAATACTGAATAATCAAGACCATTTGTTTGCTGTGGTTTTGTTTTATACTTAGAATATTGTTTGGGGGTTGAGCTCTTAGTAGAGTTTTGCAATACCAAGTCATGAAATGTAAGAAATATAGCATATCATACTACATTACTATATCAAGTTAGAGCAACTTTTAAATAATCTCTCTCCTCTGACCTCCTCAATAAATATACTCTTTTATCTATTGCTGTGCCAAATTGTATTTGTCCAACTTTATACTTGCTGCACGAAATGTGAAAGATTGTAAGTGTGCTGAAAACTGGGCCCATGTCTAACTCCTCTTTGACATTTTTAGATAAATACTGCTTTGTGTAAATGTATAAATATCAAGTTGATCAGATGAACAAGGATGAATATATACTTTTAAATCTATTTTAATATGATAGCAGAAATATGTGTTTTCCTAACTTCTACTGAATTTCTTAACTCTAGAAGCATTAATCCTAACATTCCCAATGTAAAGATAGCTTTTCAAGAAAACAGAACTACAATTATATTACAGTATGGTTGCAAATATTAGCATACAGCAATACGCATCTTTAAGGAATTATAATATTTTACATTCTCATGATTTTGTTATCTCAAAAATTCATGATGAATAAAGATAGATTCTTCACTGTGGATAAATTATATTCCATAGGAAGCATGATTCATGTACAAAAGTGAATGAGAGATACATTCTTTGGGGATGTAGGAAGAATGTATTCCTATGGCTTAGGAAAAAAAGGTACACATATTATATTCCAATTTTACTTTCTAGAAAACTCAGTTTATTCTGACAGTTAATATGACTACTGGAAATTTTTACTTTTAGCAGATTTACATAATGTGTGATACGGAATTAGTAACTTTCTCTTATTTCAATTGGGGCATTGTAAGGAAGTTATTTTAAAACTATCAGTTATTCATGAGGTGAAAGAAATACCTGTGGAACATTTCACAAACAAACCAACATGTACTGTAAAGAATTCTGAACACTGAAAACTGAAGTTTAATTGAAGATAAAACAGGAACACATCATCACAAAATTAGTTACTCTAACACAAAATTTAATAGTAAAATGAGAAGTTATGTTCTGCTTTATTAACTAGCAAAGCTGAAGTTTTAGCCTAGGAGTGCAGAGCAGAAAAATGTCAAAGCATCAGGTCAAGAACAAAGTGCTGCTGAAGAATGCTACACAAATTGAGAAATACTTTGGGCAATAGTCAATGTTATTAAAAATCTCACCAAGAGGAGAGTGCGAGATTGATCTTTGAAAATCAATTCTGGTCGAAGGCTCCTTTTCTCAGACAAGTCACAAGAAATGCAAAGTACACGTTACTTTCTGAGAACATAAATACCGAAGAATCAAATTTGAAGGACGTTAAACTACTTGAACTGTTACATTGTCTCCTCTCCTGCCACTTGCACTGGTAGTTATTTAGGAACGTTCCATCCTGGAGCCTATGGACAATTATTCATGCATAGGATAAATGTCAATAACCCATACTCCCATTGTGCTTTTAATTGGAAAAAGCCCATGAATAAATGGCTAGATGACCTATATGACTGTTATTACCTGAGATGGTGTCTTGCTAAGGATATGAGAGCTATAAACTGCCAAGATTTAGCATTCCATCATTAGAGAGAATGTCAGAAATAGAAGAACAAATATTTACTTCTATATCAAAACTGTAGTACTTTTACTTACTCTATCATGCATGCTATATTATTCATACAGCGTAACCATGGCGCTCTTCAAGAACTTCTAAATGTATGACTCAGATATAGACAAGAGAACAGTCCAGAAGCCTTGATGGAACAAAGACTATTCTTTCAGAAAATGATTAGATAACGACTTGTAAAATAGTGGCATCAATATCAGGCATATAATAGTTATAGTAAGTGCTTCTAACTTGATGAAATAGAAATTATTTCTAAAATAAACCTAACATGTATCATCAAACCACACGACAGCATACGTTGAGCAACCATCTTTCACAACAGTTATTTCACAACAGTTATTTCATGGAATTAGCGTAATCCTTTAGAATTAAAAAACAATTTACAGAGGCAAAATAATTTTGGGTAATCTGATTTTATTTGATCTCCCTCTGATTCTTTGAAACCGATGACATTACTGACAATATTACTTTGAAAATAATGAAAAAAATATGAGTGTATTGCTGAATTTGCCCTGGATGAGTCTCTAATCCATTGCTTTAAACTCCTGTGCCACACCATTGAATCAGTAGGTCTGTTGGTTAACAATATAGCCATATGGGGTTTGACTGGAAGGGGACGAAAAAGCCTTACAGCTGAGAAATAATGGAGCTCAGAGAAATTAGACAAATTGTCAATATTTATTATGAGATCTCTGATTACGACAACACTCGATGGAATGCTACTTCTCCAGAAACATTAGGGAAAACAAAATAACAATAATGTGCTGTTTACAATTTAGTAGTACATTTAGAATTCATTTATACATGAGTAATTGAGCCTATAAGCTTACTAAAGGATATAAGAAGTATTCTAGTATCACCCTGTTTATAAAATTGATCTTTATGCACCAAATCTTTCATATAAAATTTGCATTTTATAATTGTTAGAACTTGGTTGATCTATTTTATGATACTATATTAAATAAGATGAATCTAGACAAAAGTATGTTAGATATAACATTTAATTACAAAATTAAATTAGTCACCCATGCCAGAAGTTTTCAAAGTAAATAGAGAAATCCTGTTTTGTTAAGAAGTTTCACTAATAGGATTATACAAGAAAAATCTAGAGGAAATGGAAGCTAAAGAAGAATTTGCTGACTGAATCTCTGGTGAGTATTGTCCTCAGTAGGAACGCCTGTCCTGCACAAGGCCACTACACTGTTCTCATTAGGTTAACTCCATCAGTTAGTACTTTCAAATCCTTGTACTGGGAGATAGAAGGAGGCAGTTTTAGCAAGCTGGGAGATTATCAGTTCGTGTTCAATGATAAATATTCCCCACCCCCATTACATCCCTACATGTTTAGCCTCCAGTAATCTTCCCTTTGTTTTTGTTTAGTTTTCTGAGAAATGTAACATTTTGAAATGTTGGTTGAGGGATTAACATTTGCATCCCAGTCCTGATGTTTTATGGCTGCTTTAGCAGGCAGAGGCATTTATTAATAAAACGTTTCTATCCACTCCTCTCTACTCGTTTCCCGAGGACAGAGGTTGGGGTTGGGAGTACAAACTGCTTAAACAATAACTTCGGAAGGAGAAACTGGGCATGTGCAGTCTGGTCCTTCATTCTTTTTCTTTTGCTTAAGAGTTTGCTGACCATTAAAAGTATGAAATCTAACCTAAACTTGGAGCCAGAAGTGTTTTCTCATGCAGATTAAGCCAAATACTACATACTAAATTTATCAATGACAAAAGTGAGATTTTTCTCCTACTAGCTTTAGTTGCTTGTCTGGTTTCTGAAGTGTATAAGTTCATATATAGAAAAATGAAACGATGTTTATTGGACTCTTTGAGCAACCAAAGAATTAGATATTGTATTGATCTATGTGCCTCAGGAAGTAGACAAGAAAAGTAAAATTAATAAAAAATATAAGTGGATTGGTTGATGTTTTTCATACAGTAAGTATTGGACTTTATTATATTACTAGGGAGATTTGTAATTTATAAAGGCTTCACTTGGGAACATTACTATGTTTGCTTTATGTTACTGGCTCATTTACTCTTGCTGACTAAATGGTAGTAAGTCTTTGATCATGTGTGATATGGTCCTTACCACTTCACCACAGCTTATTCCAGCATTGTGTACTGGCAAGTAACTGAATTCATAGAAAACAAGAATCTCTATGTGACTCCTGGTGCAAACCACCGGATGCAGCAGAGGCATGAAACTACAGGTAAAGGCCTCCATTAATGTTGCAGTTGTCACACGAAATCCAGCAAAGACGTGGCCAAGGGATCCTCATGTAGATTCTGGTCAACTAAGGTGCCTCGGCAGATGGTACTTAACTTTGCCCCGGCAGACAGATTGTAAACTTCATGTGCACAGTCTTAGCCACATTATGGGACATTTAAAATATAAACTTCTGTAAATTTTTAAGACATAACACTTGACGTAGCAAAAGGTAATGGTTGTAATCAGTCATATGTTTAGACCCAGACCAGTATTTTCTGAAGTTCCAAATCTGACCCTTCTCAAGCTACAAACAAGAACTACTCAGAAATTTGGCATTTCCTGCCTAAAGACCAGGATCTGGCTTATTCCAAAAGTCTATATATTTTGGTTTATATTCCTTAAGTTCTGATGTTTCTAAATTTGAAACTTGCCTTTCAGCTTCAGTTTACTCTGAATGACTTAAAATATGATGCTAGTAGGATGTAACTATGGGATAGGGTAAGAAAGTGAGAAAAAGTTTCAGAGCTCAGATTTGTGAGGTGAAAAAAAACCTCTAGGGAAATTTTCCCTCAGATACAGGAAACGTAAAATACAAAATTAGCATTATTCTGAGATTATTTCTCAAACAAATTGAGGAATGAGGTCACATGTTACAGATTCTGAAAAACTGTCATCCACACAATTGTATCCGGCAAGTCTAAAGTTGTTTGGATCCTACACATTTACCTCCCGCTGAATCATTCTTGTGTCTGGGAAACACTAAGATCTAGGAATGTGGCATTTGTTAGACTATCCTCTTTAGAAGCTTGATATTGGAGTGTGTGCTAACTGTTGAGGGTATCAAGGCCAGCGATGTGATGATTTTGCTAGTATAATTAACTGCTTTTTATGCTTATAAGAAATGAGACAAATAAAAAACCTCAAATTTAATGAATAAAACTTCTTACGCTTTGAATGTGATTAGAAAATCTAACTATTCCATCACAGGCACATTGCATTGCAGCAGTTTAAGAAATCCAGAATAACAACTGTCGTGTCTAATATTGAGCAAAATAAGAAATTACAGATGAATTGTGTATTCTTGAAACATTGGTTTCAAATTTTAAATCTAGCCAAGTTTTTCATTTTTTAAACTTTATTTCTGGCTAATATTAATGAGAAATGCTGTAGACCTTTAAATTGTGGGCCTTATGAGAAACCCTGGCGTCTGCCCTTGAAGGAGACTGTGGGACCCTGGCCCCTTGGTCTCCTTCTACTTCCTGTCTCATGATATAATCACTCACTTAAATGTGCTCACACTGCCGACATTGCTACCTATACCAGAGACCAAACCAGTAGGGTCACTTGATCGGGGATATGAACCTCAAAACTATGATCTAAATAATCCATTCCTCTTTATAAATTAATTGCCTCAGATATTTTGTTATGATGACATGAAGCTAATATACAATTCTTCACGAGATAAAAATTGTATTAGAGTCTACACAATTTCATGTTATTTTTAACCTTCCAATGAATTTATTCAATGGTGAAACTGGGCATAATTTAGGATGGAGAATAGAACAGGAATTTAATTTCAACTTTGGATAAAGAATGACCTAAGAATTAATTAATACTCTGTAAGAGGCTTCTGAGATCAGGATATTTACTGGTACCCAGTGCTCCCAGAGATACTCAAAGGATTTGAGGTTGACTTTAGAAGCTAACTTTACAAATCTTCTTGTAGTGATAGGCTTTTGATATTAAACAAGAGAAAAATGCCCATAATGTCAATATTTAAGCTAATTTTATTTTAATAATCCCACTTAATGAACAACACAAACCCCATTTAAAATTATCTTTAGGAATAACAAAGATGATACTCAAGACATATCTATATCTTTATTTCTTAGTTTATTGGAAAGAACCTCTTGTTATTGAGGCAGAAATGAAAATACTCAAGGCACAACATTATCTCTATTGATATTTTTATTAATATAAATAAACTGGTTGCACTATATATTTAATATTCTATAAAATTAGTAATAATAAAACAGTGATTTTCCATATACCATTTACCTATTCAACTGAGATTTAACACTTTTCCACGGCTGCTTGAAACTGCTGTCGACTCCCTTTTGTTCTGGGTGCGCGCATTCTGACAAAATTTACTCCTACATTTTTACTATTATATAATTCATATTTTCCAATTGTGAATAATAATGTTGGGAGAGGAGAGAATATGTATGAAACCTGTGTAAATAGCCTCTCTTGTCCACGCAAAATTGCCCTGGACAAACTAGACAGGTAAAGAAGACTTCAGTCAAGTTAGAATAATATCACAGAAATGCAGGAAATAAGAGTGGGCACAGCGCCACTGGGGAAGAAATGGATGGGGAGTTTTAAACATTAAAATAGAGCAGCTCTTAGACATCCTTAATTTTAAATGACTTTAACCAAAGGTAAAGGAATATTTCTTTTTTATTTATTTTTGTGTTTTATTTTTTATTTTTTTGGTTTTTTGAGACAGGGTCTCACTAAGCAGTTCAGGTTGGCCTTGAACTCACTATGTAACCGAGACTGGCCTCATACTAGTGGCGATTGTCCTTCCTCAGCCTCCTGAGTGCTGGGATTACAGGTGTGTGCCACCACACCCAGCGAAGGAAGATTTCTTACGTCTTCATGATGGCGGGTAGTTGTGCAATTTAAAAGTACCTGCTGCAGTGAGGCTCCTTTGCTTCCACAGGCATTGGGAGATAGGTCCTTACCCTCCTTGGTAACTGCATTTCAGAGGGATAGTTCCTCACCCTTCGGAAAAAAGACCAGAGCTGTAAAATTGGCTGAAGCCTTCTTAAGAAGACTACTTTTGGAGGAAACAGAAAAAAAAAAGTGTAATTCCAAGTGTTCTAATGTGACTATTTTAAGGAAATGTGGGTAGGGAACTAGAGGTGCTCACAGTATTTCCCTGAAAATAAGAACTAATTGGAAAATAGTCCCTAGTGTGATTTTTCAGCATGCTCGTAGTATAAGCACCACATCAAAAATAAGGCCCAGTCAAGATCTTCAGTCAGACATTTGCATTTAGTACATTCATTGCAACACATGACAGACATATTGAGTTATAAAATAACAACATTATGTATGACTAAATAAATAATATTATTGACAATACTCAAATAATAATTGAAATTATAACTAAGAATTTGTAAATACCCAAGTGGGTGCCTTTGGATGAGAAATAAACACCTATGCAAGCAGATGATCTCAAGACTCATTCCTGAATGAGAAGTCAGAGTACAGACACATTGAATGAAAAATGTGCACACTCGT
This sequence comes from Hystrix cristata, assembly GCA_004026905.1. NCBI lineage: Eukaryota > Metazoa > Chordata > Mammalia > Rodentia > Hystricidae > Hystrix > Hystrix cristata. The sequence goes on along the minus strand of PVJO010002505.1, from coordinate 92,321 downwards.
TAACAAATGGATGCGGTTGCATCAATATGAATCATCATAATTTAACATATCTTATGTTGTAATGAGGCACTACAAGAGGGCTACATGGACAAGAAGCAGAGCTCTATTGCTGGACAAGAGAGATCATGGTCAATGGTTTTACAAGACACAGTCCAAGAAATTCAGGCTGAAACGCAGGTTTGAAGAGTTATGACGATGCGTCAGAAGATGACATGACTGTATCTGAATAAATGCAGATTTTGTACATGAATATATGAATAAATGTAGAGATAGTTGTACATGAAAAATGAACTATTCCCTGAAAATAAGCCCTATTGCATCTTTTGGAGCAAAATTAATGCAGTCTTATTTTGGGGGAAATATAGTGATAGCTTATCTAAAATTTGGTCAAGCTGAAAAATATGTTAAAGTTGTCTAGGTATTTACAAAACTTCTATCAATTTTTCAACCACTGATTATTTTTTCCAGCAATATGAAGTGAAATGGTGATTTTCTGACTCCATTTAATATAACTGTTCATTGATTTCAGTATCATTAGATTATTAAATCTTCATTTTAGTTTGTACTGGTTACTGATGTTCAAAGAGCATTTTGCCTTTCAGAGTTTCTGCTTACTTTTCCTTATTTGCTAGACAATAATCTATTGTAAAGATGAGCTACTTATTTCTGTCTTATCTATCCACCTAGATTTTATATATACATAATATATGTATGTATTCTTATTTTATTCAATTATTTATAATTTAGAACTACTTTTGTTGCAGGAAATAACTCCCAGCCTGCTAGATGTGCCAAGTTCCTGCCTCAGGACACCACAAAGGAATGGAGTCAAGGACAAAGGAGGTGAGCGGAGAAAGTTTTATAAAGAAAAAGTTCCTTAGAGGTAGGAGGAGTCTTAACAATGGGGTTTCATTGAGGCACTTAGTCTAGAGATTTTTAATCAGTAAAATCTTATCACAGGTTACCCTGCATCGGACTACAATAAACCGATCATATTAAAACTACAGTTACTTAATGTAACAGAAGAAAATCAATTTAACAGAAGAAAAGGTATGCAGAAAAGATACATAGCATGGAGAAGAACTAAGGCATTTCTGGACGGGGCAGGCCTGAGGGTCAGAGTACTCTGGTCCTCTATCTACATGTGTTTAAATTATTTCTACTTTTTGTTGTATTGTTCGGGCTTACTGGACCAGACGGTGCTAGTTACAGTGCTGCTTTGGACTATTTATCTGTGTGCAGGCTCTCGGGCCTAGCCATCACATCTCCATCTTGGGGCCTAGTTTCTATTAACTCAGCCCTTGACCGTGGGCCTTGGGTTACCTCATCTCTGCTTTTACTTTCTCTTGGGTCTTGTCCCTTTCTAACCATCTCTACAATCTCTACTTGACTTAGCTATCTGCAATATTTTTATTGTTCTAGCATTGGCTAGTTAAAAAATCAATTATTTATTTGTGTGTCTATTATTTTTTAAACTCTTATTTTCATAAAAAAAAAATTTAAGTCTTCTCTTGTACCTTGACCATACAGAGAGAATATTACTTCTCCAAGGAATGATGCTTAGAAACAATAATATGTGTAACAGGTATTCTCAAAGCTGCTGGACTATCTTTGCTATTGGACTGTTTCAGTAGACAGAACTAAGGCATGCTAATGCTTGACTCTTCTGAATTTCCTCATTCCACATACATGTATCTCTTTTTCCACAAGGAGAAATTTGATGCCCAAAACACAATGTACAAATAGTATATTTACACATTTCTTCATTCCCATCACGTGCATGAAATTATTAATCATTTCAGATTTACTATGTCCATTCCACTACAACACGTAACTCTGCTAAAAAAGGACATATTCCTCTGTTGTTTTTTTTTAGATTGAGTATATAAAATACTGTGATAAATGTAACACAGATTATTCCAGTTTGATCATCCACTGTGATTATGTAATTTATTTGAAATGACCTGTGCTTTTTTTGTTTGTGTGTGTGCTTGTTTGTTTACAATAAGTTGAAAGGAGTTTCCGTTTTCGTCTATGCTGATTTATTTTGTATTAGGTAGACTAGTAATATATTTCTTAAATTTAAAAATCAAGGAAAACAATATTCAGGATAGTGGTTTTTTTTTTTTTTGTGTGTGTGTGTGTGTGGTGCCAGGGATCGAACTCAGGCCCTTGTGCTTGCAAGGCAAGCACTCTAATCACTGAGCTAAATCCCCAGCCCCAGGATAGTGTTATTTTTTACCTATCTCTTTTACTATATTCTTCTTTAAATACATAGTTAATCAGTTTCATTGATTTCTTGTTTAGTCTCTACATTTCTTTTCCAAATTATATGCAGCTACACACACACATTCCCATTTGTTTACAAAACTAGAATGTACGTAGTATGTATACCTCTTTGCTCTTAATTTTTTCTTTTATTTAACAATATATGCTGGAAAATATCTTAAAGAGTTTCATACATGTCTTCCTCATTCTTTCTTACACTTTCATAGTGCACCATGGCATATATTTAAATATAGCTGGTCAACCAATTTTCTGAATTTGATGATTCAGGTAATTTCTATTCCTTGGGAATTAAAAAAATATATCAGCAGCATCTTTACTTGTATAACACTGTCCCAATGTCACAGAAGTTTATGTTAATAAGGGACAATGGAAGCACACATTTACCAAACACATAAACTATTATTTTCTTTACATTGTAAAATGAGATTACCAGAGTTAAACTATTATTCTATTTTTATGATAAATTGTTTCCAAATAGACTTGCATTTAAATATTCTTTATGTGAATTTCTACAGACTTGAATTTAATACTCTTGACTTGGAGTGACTCATGGGAGTCATGTCTCTGTGTATGTCTGAGTATATGTATATGTGCATATAAAAATGAGGAGTCTGAAAAAAAAAGTGGGGGTGGGGTTGGGGATTTAGCTCAGTGGTTAGAGTGTTTGCCTTGCAAGCACAAGGCCCTGAGTTTGATCCCCAGCACCCCCCAAAAAAAAGAAATAAGGAGTCTGTCTAAAGATTTAGTAACTCACCTCTGAGGTTACTCATTAGCTTAGATTTGAAGTATTTTATTTATCTATTCTATAGTTAACAAGTAAAATATTTTATATCACTCTCCTGGGCTTAGCTTTGTTGTGTATATTATTTCTTTAAATAGAAAAATTCGATTGAACTGATGAGATAATGCTTAATAAATTGGTAGGGTTACACAAAGTCTTTTTTTTTTCCTTCTGAGTGTTTAGTGAAACTAGGATAACCTTGCTTATTTTATTTTGACCTTTATTATTTAATTAAATAACTCAGGATGAACATTATTATAGTAGATCTAGAACTCTATTGATGGCATAATTTAACTACAATGTCGTTATCAATATTCCATGTCTATCATCAGTCCGGAAAGAAATATGAAGAAGAAAAATTATACCATTTGTCAAATTTCACTTGTGAGTTTCATATTTTACAAATTATGATAATGTAGGTCATTACAGAAATAATTTCTTAGATTAAGAATTATTAAAGGTTTAATGATTTTTTAAAAGATTGCTCAGACTCACAAAAAAATAAGAAAATTTGTTGCCATTGAACAAAATTTTAATGACCAAACCATTTCCTATAAAACTAACATTATTTTGCTTATTGTGTGCCATTTTCTTCACTAAAGATTTTTTATTTAATCCTTATAGCTATGAATAACTTTTCCTGAGACTGTATTTCTCTTCACAATGTAGTTATAAATTAAATTACATATGCACATATTTATATATTTTAAAACATCTAATACTATGTGCTCTCCAATTTAATGAGAAATGTTTCAAGGTAGTGTTGAAAACAAACTCACAATATGTTCAGTAGGAGACATTAAACTCACCAGAAAATAGCAATGCTCCATTGTTAAGGTAATGTACTAGTGGAAAAATTGGAAGATGATTCAGGGACAAAAGCTTATTCCTTTATGATGAAGTATAGCATAGAACTACCAATCATCTGGTTACTGATTCAAGTTTACGTTTGATCAATAGTAAATAATGAACATAAAGACTATTTGAATGGAAGAGAAATTTGGAAAGCAATGTTATAAAATCCCTGCCATGTGTTTTTAATGTACCAGAGGAGGAAGAGGTAGTTAAAAAATAATAAAAGAAATTCCACACATTAGGTTTCATATAATTATAAAAGTACAACTTATAGAAAAACAAAATTTCATGAAACTTTGAGATATAAAATAAAACAGAACAGTACCAAGAACAAGTAGTATTTCACTGTATCTTTTTAATTTATGCTCACAACTTTCCTTTAAATTCATAATAGACTAAAAATTCGTAGTGCATTATCCACGTCTTTTTTTTTTTTTTTTTTTTTTGGTGGGGTGCTGGGAATCGAACTCAGGGCCTTGTGCTTGCAAAGCAAGCACTCTAATCACTGAGCTAAACCCCCAGCCCTCATAGTGCATTATCATTGCATAAGATCTTATAGTCTTTTGAAAATGTCTGAAAATATACAAAAATATGCAACTTCTTCCACTGTTATAGCAACGTTAAATAAGAAGTAATAATGGCTCTTATTATTGAAGGTGTACAGTGTGACAGAGACCACCTTAAAATGTACAATCTTCCAATATGACAGATCCATGAAAAAGAACAGAAAACAGAGACGCATAATGCTGAGCAATTTGCTCCAAATTAGTGTCAAGCAGATATTGAAACCTTGTGATCTAATTATTGAGATCTGTGAGATTCATTTTTGTTGACATTTTTTAATTTTCTGTTTTTTTCCCCTCTGAAAACTCCAGTTCCTTTATGTGAAAAAGAAAATATGTAAATATAGCTGTTCTTTGTGTTAGTCCACTTTCCCACTGACGAACACATTACCTTCCATCCACAATTTAAAGGAAGAGGGATTTATTTGGCTCACATTGTAAGCTCTCTCTTCATTTATTTCACAAATATTATTTAACTACATAGGTGCTCTCACCTTCAATTTACAGGGTGATAAATTCTCTCTCTTTTTTTTTTTTTTAGGGTGATAAGTTCTCAATATGATGTTCTTCAACTTCCTTCTTTCCATCTATTGTACTTTTAGATAGTTGTACTAATAAGAATAAAATCTAATGCTGGGCTTGGTGTTGCACACTTGTAATCCCAGCACTCAAGAGGTTGAGGCAGGCAGATCACAGTAAGTTTGAGGCCAGCTAAATAGAGATTTCAAGGCCAGCCTGAACTATATAGCAAGACCCTGTCTCAAAGCAAACAAACAAACAAACAAACAAAGATGTGTCCACATTGGGCATTTAGCTGAGTGGTTAGAACGCTTGCTTAGCAAGCAAAAGGCCCTGAGTTCTGATTCTGATCCCCAGCACAATAAACAGTATGTCCATATAAAGACAAATGAAAAATGTTGCAGAGCAATGTATATGAGAATTCTCCATTTAGAATAACCAAATAGAAAAAAAAAAAAAAAAAACTTTTCATGAAGAAAGCTATACAGGTATATAAAACCAAGTTACTATAATCACTTACCTTAGGGCATTACAGAGATGGTGATTATAAAATGATAATAAGAAGCATACCTTAGAAATGAAGCCATTCCAGCAATATTTTTTTTTTAAATTTTGACTTTGAGAATAGTTTTTATTCTGAAATGTATCAATTTTAGCATACTAAATGAAAAACACCAGTCAATAAATCAATTTACTCAAAATAAATACAATGTAAAAGATAATATACAAAACTTCTTTAGATTAATTATAATATTAAGAATCAAGTCTAATTGTGCCTTCAGTAAAAACTGATTTTCAGTTTTCCTTGCCAATCACTATCAATTTGCCTGTAGTTGTCTTAACTAATATTCTTTTTTCACACATTTAAGGAATTATGTTTTGGTTTCAGCAACTTCTACTGATATTCTGATTTAGCCCAACCCAATCTGATAGGCACATCGAGACTTTGGCATTGAATACATCTATCATACTTGTACAAATTTTAATCTAATACCTCAATTTTGACCTTTTATTTATATACATTTTGTTTTTCATTCTTTCTCTTCTTAGTTTGATGTTTGTGTTACTAAGTGTGCAATTTTCTTGATCTTTCTGGTTCCTAGTGGTCAAACTTCCCAGTAGCATTTTTCTTTTAATTTTAGGGCTACAACACACTGTCCATTCCTGTAAGCACTGTCCTTCCAGCATCTTCATTTCTGTTCTTACCAACAGGCTTCTTTCTTTAAAATTTTATTTTAATGGTACATTTTCGATGTACATAGTGATAACATTCATCATTGGGGATTTGTCCCTGTACATGACATATCGTGTTGCTTCTTTTTTTCCCATTCCCCTCCCCTCCCTTCACCCCCTCCTCTCTCCCCATTTAGAAAAGCTGTTTCCATTTTTTCCTTCCACTTCTTCTTCTTATTATTATTTCCTTCCCCCTCCCTTGTTCCCTTTCCCATTTGGACATGTTTTTCCCTTTCCCAATATAATACATTTTAGTCTTTATTTACATTTTCAGTTTCTCACACCAGAGAAACAATGCAGTATTTAAACATGTGTGTCCGATTTATTTCACTTAGGCATGGTCTCAAGATGCATCCATTTACCTAGAAATATCCAAGCTTATCATTCTTTATGGTACAGTAGTACTCCATCATATTAAAAAAAAAAAAAAAACACATTTTCTTTACACATTCTGCGTTGATGAGCATTTGGGCTGTTTCCAAGATTTAGCTATTACAAACTGTGCTGCTATAAACATGGGTGTGCATATATCGCTGTGGTATGATGCTTTTAATTCTTTTGGGAAGATACCAAGAAGTGGAATAGCTGGGTCAAATGGAATCTCTAGTCCTATTTCCCTGAGGAATCTCCACACTGATTTCCATAGCGCTTGCACCAGTCTACATTCCCACCAACAGTGGAGAAGGGTTCCTTTTTCTCCACAGCCCCTGCAGCATTTATTGTTGACTGATTTGTTGATAATAGCCATTCTTTCCGGAGTGATGCGGAATCTCAGGGTTGTTTTAATTTGCATCTCTCGAATGACAAGTGATATTGAACATTTTTTCATGTATCTATCTGCTGTTTCTACTTCTTCATCTGGACATGCTTCTTGAAAAATACAAAATATTTGATATACTTAGATGACAAAATTTTCTACTTCTAAAGTTTCATTAATAAGTACTGCTAAATGATACTGTTTATATTGGAGTGATTTAAAAACTATGGTTTTTAATTTCAAACAAAATTTATAAAGATTTTTTAATTCCTCTTCTAATTTCTGGTCAAATATTGATTTCTCTGTCTATCTGTCACGTCAGGTTCATAACCTTAATCCTTTCTCTCTCCCTTCTTGGCAAATGATACCATTAGTCAACAGCTCCTTCAGCTGTCCACCTCACTGCCAGCATTTATTCTATTTGCGTGTATTCTTCCTTTCTTTCCTTGTCTTACAGAAGTGCGTGCTCCTGCTGAATGAAGCATAAACTCCTCAGCCGACAGCATGAATGTGTCTGTCCTTTTTCATCTGGAACACAGCATGAGCACTTGTCTCCTCCTTGTCTTAATTTTAGTGTCTCAGTCTCTTCTGACTTCTATGATATCGTTCCCCTTAGCACTTAGCTTTTTACCCTGGTGAGTCTTTCCTTTCGAATTGTATGTACTTTTCAAAGTTAGAAATTAAATCTACATTTCTAAATTATCAGAGGACTTGATATAGACACACTATTTGTAACAGATAAGCCCGCATCCAACTTGCTTTCTGAAAATACGAAACTATAAGACATTCAGCATGACCGATAGGACTCTGAGAGAGAGATGCAAGAAAGATTCATTAGAATTAATTAAATTTTGACTGAAGAGGGTAAGATCAATACAAATTATAAAGACTATGTATAAAACAATTTAAAAATCTGTCAAAAGACTGTTATGGTGTGATGCAATCTTAAAAAGCAGTATGAAAGATGTCACATAAGAAAATAGAAAATTAACACCAAATGTACTCCTTACTATTATTTTAAATTATCACATCTACTAAAATAATTGGGGTGGAATAAAATTTATATTATTTTTCTGGAGGATGTGCACATCAGTTACCAACCTAAAATTAAAGACCGTCTGTCAAAATTGTACTGTGTTGTATTCTGTATGGTTAAAATTACAAAGGAAAATTATACTGTGCCTTGAAAAAGATTCTAAGTGTGTAATCAGAGCAAAGCATAAGTACCCAGTAAAACAAAAATTACATAATATCGATAATTCAGCTTAACCCAAATAACAGATTCTACTGTGTTCTTGACCTCTTACTTCATCAAACTAATCCTAGCAAAAGAACATTACATATAAAGATGAATAAAAGCTTGCCAGCAGAAAATTTTGGCAAAACTTGCAAAACATGTTATTTTTCCTGAGCATCCGTGGTACTGAAATCAGTATATTGAGCAATACAGGAACAATTTGGCTAAAAAGTAAGGCTGACTTATTATTACACTATTGCCTGTAATTTACATTTTATTCAGCCATAACTTGCATTAATTGTTCAGTAACTCACTTTATACATATCTGTCTCTCTTCAGACTTATTTTTATGTCTTGCTGGATTTTAGAAAATAGGATTTTAATCTTAGACCACATTTGCTTCAAAGAGGATCCATGGTAGAAACAAGGGACAATGTAGGGGGCATTATAATTTTCTTCTACGATATACTGACAATGTGGGTAGATATGGAATAAGTACTTTCTCCTTGACCCCTACTAAGAGTATCTAATTGGATTTGTCTCTTTATTTCATTTTGACAGTGTGTTAGGTAGTCTGTTTTCATAGGCTCAGCATGAACATCCCTGTGTTTCTAATCTTGCCTGTAATAGACAATGGCTCATTAGCTACGACTGCAGTTGACTGTGATATTCACTAAAGCGATGTTAAAAAATGAGGCCAGTGACTACAAACAGGAAAAAAAAACAAAAACAAAAAAACATATGTAGTACAAACCACTTAGCAGAGTGAAGATATGTAGGTCTAAGTTGCAAAAAAATGCTGGAATAACTGCTGATGTCAATAGTCCAAAAATTTGCTATCTAAAGACAAAATGAATCAAATGATATTCAGAACTGAGGGATTCAAGAAAACATTAAAAGAAACATTGATTTTTAAAAACCATTTTCTTGAAAGGATAGGCACTTAAAAACCAGGTGAGGAAAGCAAAAAATGTGGTGCATTTCTCTAGTTTTGAAGGTTAGAGTTCTTGAACTTTCTATTTGGATTGCTCCAATTTGGTATAAACTGGTAGAAAAACAGTTCATTTTGGAAACTCCTCCATAACATATGGACACACCATTCATTAAGATGAGTAGATGAAGCAATCATGTCTCTGCCTTACGTCCAAGAGATTACTGCTGCCCAGGATTATGAATTATGTTAGTTTTCTAAGCACAGAGGGAGCTTCTTTGTCTGAATATTATTCAGGCTTTTAAGACTTCTTTCCCACTTTCCTTCTACATTCTGTTTACCTCCTTTATTCAGACACTAGTACAGAGTGATTTATTTACATTTTTATTCCTTGCTTCAATTTATAATTTTGAGATTTCATCTAAAATCTGGAGTGCATAGCTCTCTTATAGTCATGTGTGTATATATATTTTAAATCACATTTTCATTCAGAGTCACTTCTCTTCATTTTTATTATCAACTGCTCAAATTCACATATATTGGTGGTTATGTACAAGTGTATCTGAAATGTAACCTCCAAAGAAAAATATGAAAATTGAAGCTTATCCATCCTCATTACAGAGATGTATATATATGCCCTTGCCCTATTTTTAAAGTTAGGATTTTATTCTTAGACCACAGCACATACCTGCCCATTTTGTTCCAGTAAGGATCTGAGGTAGGATAAGAAATAAAATAAATAAAACTAGGTATAAAGCAGACAAATAAATCAAAATTTTAAAATTTCACTTAACTGCAGCTTCAAGGCACAGAATTACTTAAGCCCTCTTCCCTCTCAGGAAACTCAATCAAAAAATTCCTAAACGTCTCAAAGACAGCAAGACTCTAAGTCTGTGCTCTGGACCTGGACTTTTCCCTACAAGCTGTGCTTTCTCCACCTAAAGGAAACTGCAATATTGGTGGGCAGTATACCTCAACTCCCAACACACATGAGTGGCTTGCAATCTGATATAATCTGCCACACAGGTAACCTGACAGACGGAAGAATACACATCCTGGGTCACCCATCTCAGACAGCCCCGCAAATATGCCAAATCATGCTCATAATGCACCCACTTCTCTGAGCATCCACACTCCAATCTTCCATGCATCCTAAATCTGTCTAAGTTTGTCTAAACACTTCTTTTGCCTCTTACTTTTACATCCTGAAGATTCTTTTTCTGCAGTGGGAGTCAGCAAACCCTCAAACTCTCTCTACAAGAGCGGGATCACTTCCTTACTTAGGCCTTGGGGACCCTCAGACCCACCCAGGTGACAGACAGGTCCATGGTAGAAACAAAGGACAAATGGCCTTAAATGTCAGAGTAAGGAAAGAATTTTAAGGATGATGAATGAAATTTTGCTCGTTTTATTCATTAGAAATTAGACCCATTTCTCAATCTTTAAGTGTGTACATCGAACATAAAGTAGATCCCTTTGTAATATAAACTAATTTATTCTTATCTAACCATGCAAAATAACATTCCCTTACCTCGTGTTTCACTGACTCAGGTTTCAGTTACCTGAGGGCAATCATGGCCCAACAAAGTTAAATGGCATATTTCAGAAATAAATAATTCTGAAGTCTTAAATTGCATATTGTTGTTTCTGAGCAGAATGAAGAAAACATACACCTTCCCATGTATTTCACCCTCCCCAGGCTGTGAATCCTCCCTTTATCTCGTGGATCCACCCTGTGTATTCTACTCTCCAGCGAATCACTGAGAATCTGCCTCAGTCTAAAGTTGTCAAAAAGGAAGATTAGCTGAGACTTATTACTGACTCTTGACTTTATCATCCATAGAATGGGTATGAATGAGAGTGAATAGAGAGGTTGAGCTGGAGACAGTTCTTCAGGAAGGGCTGTCCACTCCACTCCTGTGACACACAGTGGGATAACTTTCCTGTATTCAGTCAAGAGACGGGAAAATCTTGTACTGGTGCACCGAGGTGAACACAACTACCTTGTCTTTGCCTTTACTAATACACAGGGAATAAGATAAATTGACTACTTAATTTGGCATCTGGGTATAGTAAAAATGTTACTGTTGGAAATGGAACATACTCCAGAACAACAATATCTCTCATAAATCAGATTGTGTTTTAAACATGAGACTAGTCCCGCAATTGCTTTTCTATCTCCCAGCTGACCAGCTCCAAGTTTCGTATGGTCGGAGAATTTAGCGAGATGCATGAGCATGTGAGACAGTATAAATGAGAGAAAACTCCACTCTGGCTTCCTGCCATAGGCAAGCAATCAGCTTGCCATGGAAGAGAAAAGATAGCCTGGCATGGTGGTGTGTATCTGTAATTCCATCACTAGTAAGACTGAAGCAAGAGGAAAAAAAATTGCATCGTAGATCAGGTTTAAATTGGGTATACTGTAATAATTACTGTGAGTCCTAGAAATGTGTAGTCAATTGAAAATGTATTTTTAAGGCAACTATGAGATTTTATAATGAAAGTAAGACAAAAAAAGGTGGAAAAGATTACATTTTTGCCCAAAGCAAAGATAGAACTTTATCATTAAACAAAATTTGTAAAAGACAATGGCAGAGACAAGTAGTGAAAATGGTTGCAGTATGTCATGTGCATCTATAAATTTGCCAAATGGAAACCCATTAATCGGTATAACCAATGTACACTAATAAAAATGTGGGGGGAAGAGATATTTTCTGGTTATTTTCATGAGTTCTGATTGTTCAATGCACAGTATACAAACCATTGTGTTTTCAAAAACAAAAATGAAATATGTATGTTGACAGGATTTGAAACTTACATTAGTACATTAGACTCAAGTGATACATGAACAAAGAGTTGCTTTATTGCTGAAACCTTATCTCAAAATCACTGTTAGCTTCAAAATAGTGGCCAACATGGTATATTCAATTGAATGGGCTTTTTCACTCCAAGTGAAACTTTTATCCCAGGCAATTTGGGTTATATAAGTCAATCTTTCAAAAGTAAATAGTTGTTTCCCAATTCTTTCTTCTTTTCTGTCCTTATTTTTGCCTATTTCTCTTCACAGAAAATGACGGGAGGGTTGACCTTTTCTGGCGGATGTTGATGAGTCGTAGCTCACTTTATCTCACCTGTGTGTGTGCCTGTACGCACTCTGCATCTTGGGATGTGTTTCCATGGAGTAACATGCCTTCCAGGGCTAGCTTTGACATTCTGCACTCTTTGTGCTGGATTACAAGTCGTCATCAGGACTCCAAGTTCACCGGTCTACACCTAGCTAATCTCCACATCTCATTCTTGTGTTTAGTTTTTAATAGTTTTTTTTCTTTTTATTTTATGAAAAAAAACACAACAAATTTTCATAACCATACAATAATAAGAGAATAACAGGAGTCACTGCAGTGTGTATTATTATTTTCAGAGTGAAGGAACTCCACATCTCACTCCATGAGACACAGGAGTTCCCTTGGTCTTCTGTCCGAGCCAGGGTCACGTGGCCCGTCTGTCAGTGCTAACCTCCAGTACAAGGTGAAAAGAGGTTTTTCTATGGTTTGTGTCCCTCTACAATGAATATATGTGTGTCCTTCCAAATGATACTCACTGGGACAGTATTGAGAGGAGGGACCTTTTGCAAAGTAAGTAGGTCCTGAGCACTCATGAGGGAAGCAGTATTCTTGTAAAGTGGTTTCAGGGAGTGCCGTGTGCTTTTTATCCTTCTGCTATGGGAGCACAGTAATACTTCAATTCCCGTACACTTCTGTTTGTAAATAATTTGGTTCAGCAAAATTTTGCTTTCATTTGTGAATACTACATTGAGTGATGGACATGAATGCAGCCGTCTTTCCCAGAATCATAAAACAGATTAAGTTTGTGAACAAGGTATCACTATATATAGAAACAAGGTCCCATCTTGCAAGCAAACAGATAACCTTCTAGTTGCTGAATCTTTTCACACCTTGATCTTGGACTTTTCAGCCTCCTGAGCTTAAAGAAATAAATTTCTATTACTTATAAATAACTCAGTTTATGGCATGTATTTATAGCAGCATAAATGAATCAAGATTTCTTCTTCACAACAATTGTAGAAATCAGTATGGAGATTCCTCTAAAAACTGAAATAAAAAAATTCCATTTGACTCAGGTATTCCCCTTCTAGGTATCTTCTTGAAAGAGTTAAAGACAAACTATTACAGTGATATACGTTTGTTTATAGCAGCACGATTTATAATAGCTAAATTTTGGAACCAGCTTATACATAATTGACAGATGAATGGGTAAAGATAATGTGGATTTTTCACACAAAGGAGTACTACTCTGCCATAAAGGAAGTTAAACTTTAGTCCTTTGTAGAAAAAAAAAAAAAGGATACACCCTGAGATAATTATTGTTAAGTGAAATAAATGAGACACACAAGCTTAAATATCACATGGTTTCTCTTATATGAGAAACCCACGTTGGAAATAAAGAACAAATGAAAGTTAAATAATAGGAGGTAGGGAGACAGATCTTTCTCGAATGGGAAAGAGACCAAGAGATTGATAGGAGGGAAGAAAAGGGGATGAAAAAAAGGCATCAAAATATGTTTATATACATGCACCAACTCCCCACAAGGAATGTAAACTTTATGCACTAAAAAAATGCACTAAAACCAAAATAAAAATAAAAAATAAAAAAAAAAAAAACATACACTAATAAAAAAGGTTTTTAAAAAGATTTCTTCTTCAAGGTCTAGACAGTGAGCTGGACATAGGTCTTAGCACCATCATCTCTTTGTACTCCACTTAAAGATTCATTTGTAGAATGAGACACAATTAGGAAAAAAAAAAAAAAGCTGTAGTCTCACATTGGGACAATAAGGAAATTCTAAGTGTTAGTCAATTACAGGTCTAGTCTTCCAGAATTTCACGAAGTTAACTCAGCCTAAGCATAAGGTGAAGAAGGGAAAGGAGTAATTTTCCAAAAGGGAAAAATGTTCAGGTAAATTTTAAAGCAATAGGGGGAAGGCTGGGAGTATAGCTCTGGGATACAGTGCTTGTCTGTAATGCAGGGAGTCTTGGGTTCCATGCCCAGAACATAAATAAATAAGATACAATACAATCTTTAGCTGAGATTTTAAAGTTTAACTAATGTTCCAAACTAAGAAGTTCATACTCTAGCAGGGAGACAAAGATGTAAGTCAATGCCAGGTACAACAATAAAGTTACTCAAAGTGAAATCAAAGCAAAAAATATTAAGTTCGGTTTTTTTTCAGCATAAAAATTTGCTTTCATGTATGGAAAATAGAATATTTCTATCCGTCACTTATTCAAATATAACATGAGCATATAATTAGCAATGATTTTGGTTTGGGAAGTATTTTTGTACCGAAGTGGCTGAAAGGCTGTAGAAGCTCCCTGCAGGCTAGAGGGTAAAATGTGCATTATTTCAATTCTACTATTGCACATACATTTCTTCCAGCTATTCTGCTATGTGTTGAAATAAAAGATGGTCCTTGCTCTCAAGAAGCTTAAAGTTCAGTAAGTCTGCACAGAAAATCGTCTCAGTTGTGACACTTTGTTATTCGTGGGCGCCGCGGGCTGACTCTTCCGCCTCATTTCACCTGTTTCTCATTTTCTCCTGGCGTCCCGCATGCTCGTGGTACTTGTTTTGTTCTGAACTTTGTGTGGGATGCATTCTGTTGGTTCCTGGCTATCTATTTGAATTTGGGTGCCCTCATTTTCCTGACCCCAATTCTTCACATATTCACTTCGTTTACTTTTTAGCCAATTTTTCTGTTGAGTCACTGGCATGAATGTATTTTGTGATGTTTTTAACAACTCAGAGCAGAACTGATCATATAAATATCTGATTTAATAATTCCAGAAATACTGACAAATCCAAAAGCAATATTACAATGACCTAAAATATTATGAAGTCTCACGTGTGTTAACCAATGTATAAACTAGTCTTTGTCCAAATGTTGAGAGATACAAATCTTATTTTTAAAAAAATATAAGTTTTAGATTTCCTAGTATTCTTTTTTCCTAGTATTAAGATAACATTATTTTACATGCTTGTACATATAGGTGTTAATGTTCATCTCTATCAATTTCCTTGGAATAAATTTCAACAATACTAGTGTAAAATTGATAAGATGTTAAAGACTTTTTAAATTAAATTGCAAATTGTTCTCTGCAAAGATGGACTAAATTTCACTTTCACCACTTGCACCTAGAAGTAGCTTTTCCTCATCTTTCATTATTTATGTATTTTTTTTTAATTTTTGCAAAGTTGAAAAGCAAAAGCTATGTCAAGTAGTTCGAATTTATAATTATTTGGTTATTATTACCAGTGAACGTAATGTCAATACACTTAAATTTCTTCCTACATTAAATATTTATCATTCTTTTACCTGAAAGAGTGTTAAGGATATTCCTCCCAGTTTATATCTACACAAAAAGGTATATATATGTACATAATATGTATATGTTATATACGTGTAAATATCATATAACTTATTTATAATTATTTCTTTATTTTACTTTTTGACATTTACACATATTTTATTTACTTTTTAAGCAAAAATGTATAAATTCAATAATGATAAGTTTATGTATTTATATCTAGCTAAAATCATAAATTATATCATGATACATTTATAAGGTAAACTGGTACTTTGCATCAAAGAAAAATTTATGTTGTGTATATGTTAATATCTCAGCAAATAATGAAAAAATGTTTTGTTACACACTAAAGAAATGATTGAGTTTTCTATAAATATACCTATTGACAGATGTTTGATAAGAAGAACTCAATACTTCAGGATGAGAGAGGTCATTTGTCTTTTTTCTCATCTACTACTAAATTGTCTCATTTATGTTTTGCCCAAAATGAAAGACTGAGGTAGGTATTTCCACCCCATATTTCCATAATTTTTTTTAAAAATTCACCCATTTTAAGGTGTACATTTGTGTTTGGTTTGACATTTCTTTCACAAGCTTTTCAATTATTCTCATTGTGTTGTGAGTCAAAACTTCTATCATCACAATCGCCACCTGGTAAAGTTAAATTTGACAGTGTTATCTGTGTTAATGCATGTTAATGCATTTTAAGTGGATAATCTAGCTGTGGCTGTTTATTTTCTTCCTGCCAATCCAGCCATGAAGTGCTATTATCAGTATTGTCAAATAGCAAGACACTCAGAGGGATTGACAACAACCTTTAATTTAGTGCTTTCCCTTTTTGACCAGGTGGAATATTTAATGTCTAAGTATGGAGTTGGTGAACAAAATGCATTTCTTTCCCATAACATTTGAGCAAAAGCCTTGTATTCCTGAATTATTGTTGTTCTTATACCTGTTAACTTCCATTCAGTTTAATTCCATGGCAGATAAAGACCTGCAAATTCAACTGTCTACTTGATAGTGTCTATAACAGCTTCCTCTGAGCACTTAAAAAAAGAGGAGGCTGAGTTTGGAATGTGACAGTTCCACCTTGAAGACAAATAATGAGGGTAGCCGTGCAGAAAAGGATATGCCGTTCCCAGATTCTGGGTTAAAGCTGTGGGTTGCGAGAGTGGGGAGGGTGAGTGCTGATGAACCACTGAGGCCGGGGAAGTAAAGCCATGAAGTGAGTAGCTTATCCAGAGTAGGATTTTCGTAGTGTATCATTTCAGTGACTGGAAACTTCAGTCAAGGCACAACAGATTTTTTTTTTTTTTTTTGGCCCAAGTTAGCACATTATCCCCACTGCACATTATAGAAATGAAAGATACCTATAGCTGTAATCATCCACTTGAAAGTGAAAATGCCCCATTTTTCATACATATATAAATACAGGCTTTGGAGTAAAGCTGCAGAGTAATTTCTCAAACAGGCTTTGTAGAGCAGTCTTTGAAAATCTGTTCAGTAATAACTAAAGTCTTTAGAAATCCAAATTTGCATCAAAGGAGACATTTGTTTACTATAAACTCTCCTCATGATACACACTTAGCTGTCACCATCTTTGCTGTCGAAGACTTTGAAGTGCCAATTGTTAACAGCCAGAGCTTTCAAGCTTGGGAAATTTGTTACAGTGTTTCTTATCAACTCTGTTCTTTCTGAAAGATCAAAAGACTTATTCACATGGAGACATATATAGTAGATGTTAAAAATTTATTTAGCTCATTATTGGTGTATTCCACAACTAATAACTAATAACTGAGAAGGCAGTAAAATTACTTATTACTTACATAACCATATACTTTTTCATAGAATACACTGGTAGCTAATTTAGAAGAATTTTTTTCAGTTCTTGTCATTTGAAGAAAAATACAAATAAACCCATAGGCAAGCAGAGACAAGCAAATGAACTTAACTCTGATTTGGTATGGCATTTAAAAATCATAAAAATAGTACCATTTAAAAACACAAAGTAGATCTTGAAATTACTTTTATTCATTAAAATGCAAACTTTTTTTTTTTAGCTCTTATAGGAACATCACTCAGAATATGTCAACTCTCAAACTGCATAAGATCACTAAATGATTTTCTGTGCAGATTTTAGGTACAGGCTCAAGTTCATTTGCACACACAGATTTTGGCTTTACAACACTAATAAGAAATATGGTTTTCACAGTTGCCTGTAGATTTTTCAAACTATGAACTATTCCATGAGTAAACATATGTGTTGGCATCTCTCTCTGTAATTCAGTTTTCAAGGACTAAATAAATCTAATGTACAACCTCTGAATATACGATTGCAATACATCATAAAAACAAAAGAAAATAAGTTCAGCAGAGTTTATTATAGCTTTCAGATCCTCCAAAATAGAGAGATGGAGAGGGAGGAGAGAGAGAGAGAGAGAGAGGCCACAAGAAAGAATCCCGGACCTGCATTATTCAGTGTGTGTGTGTGGGGGGGGGTGTATGCACGTGTATGAGAGACAGAGAGAGAGAGAGAGAGAGAGAGAGAGAGAGAGAGAGAAAGACAGAGAGAGGGAGAAAGAGAGGGAACAAATATTAGAAATTGCTTTGCTTCTATATCATCCTACCTTGTTTTGTCAAATTTTCTCGCATCAAGTGTTTTTCCACAGTTTTCTAACATTTTAATTCTTCTAGTTCATTAACCGGACTCAATTTCTGTCTCTCTTCCCTACCTCTCCATTTATATTCCTTCTTTTCCTGTTTTCTTTCCTTCTCCTCCCTTCCCCTCAGAAAGATCTCTTCCCTTCTTTCTACACATAAATATAATATAATTAATGATATTGGTTTTTTTTTGTTTTATTTGCTATCTGCTTTGTCATTTCCCTATCTTTCTTTTCCTGTGTCATTGAAATAGTAGAGAATTAAATTTTTTTTTTTACATAGTTGATTACTTAGACATTGGTATTATTGCTTATTTTCTTTCCTCATGAAGCAGTTCTAGGGATTTAGCTGCAAACCTGACTAAACAGAGTGAGCATTTTCACATTGAAATATCCCCACAACCTTGAGCATGGCATGAAGAGAAAGCTACTTACTAAAGAGCTTCAGATAATAGTGCTAGAGATAACCCTCCAAAGTGATCTGCAGGCTCCACAAAAATACAAAACTTAGGAGAAAACAAGACAACAAGATGTCTCAAAAACCTGATCCCACATATATGGAAGTGGATGAAATTCCAGGGGGAAAAATTTAGAAACTGCTAGCTAAAATGATTACTGAAATTAAGTAAGACACAAATAAGAAACTGAATGAGTCAATTATTAAAATGGCCAATGAGCTCAAATAGTACTCAAATAACCATTTTGGTGAATTAAGGAGAAAATGTAGCATATGACAGACTCACAGGTAAAGAGGAAAAGGTTCTGAAAAGAATCAAAGAAAAATCCTGAAAATGTAAACCTTGGTTATTCAAATAAAAAGTCAATTGAAAATCTGGATGGTAGGCTACATGAATCAATAAAAAATATCAGAGTTTAAGACAAGGTGAATGTATTAGAACATTCAGACAACAATAGAAGAAGAAGAAGAATTAACAAACAGAATATTCAAAAGCTGTTGGATAATTCTAAAAGAGAAAATTTAACACTCATTTGTCTCCAAAAGAGTGAGGAAATAGAGGCTAGTGGCAGACAAAATGGATTCACTGAAATTATATCAGGAAATTTCCAAATCTGGGAAAATAAGATGAACATACAACTACTGCAAGTACATAGAAACCCAAGAAGATATGACCAGAATAGTACCTCTGATAATGTATCATAGTCAAGTTTTCAAAAATCTAGAACATAGTGGGACTGGAGTACGGCTGAGTGGCACTGCACTTGCCTAGCACGTGCAAGGTTGTGAGTTCAATCTCCAGCACCAAAAATCTGGAACATATATAAAGGATATTAAAAGTTGTTAGAGAGAAATCCCAAATAATTTATAATGGCAAACCCATCAGAATAATGGCAAAGTTCTCAAGAGAAACTCACCAAGCCAGGAAGGTTTAGAATAATGTATTTCAAGTTCTGAAGGAAAATAATGTCAACCTAAATTATTATACCTTGCATGTAAGGCTAGCTTTAAAATCAAAGTGGAATGCAAGAACTTGCAAGATAAGTATAAAATAAAGAAATTCGTTACTGCTGAGCTAGCATTACAGAATGCACTTACAGGAACCATGAACGCAGAAGAAGAAGACAGTCACAGTGAGTGGGAACCAGAAATGAAACAAAAAGTACAAAACAACAAAATGTTAGGATTGTTATATACATTTCAATAATAACATTAAATATAAGTGGTCTTAATTTTCAAACTAGAAAACACAGGCTGGCATATTGCCTAAAAAAAAACATAAGTATAAGCTATATGTTGCCTGCAAGAAACACACTTCACCTCAGAAGACATGTAAAGAAAGTAAAAGGATAAAAAGTATACTCCCAGCAGCAAAAGCTCTTTCGTAACAGTACTTGGCTTAAAGAGGCAGATAAACTCCAATTCAATCACAGCAGTTGACTTTACTATCTTATTCTTACTAATGGATGTCTCAAACAGACATAAAAGTGTCAGAATTAAACTATAGTATACACAAATGGACATAAAACATCTGCAATAGAAGAATATACTCATTTCAAGAGCCTACAAAAACTTTTCCAAAATAAACCATATTTTAGGCCATGAAGCAAGTATTAATAAACACTAAAATATTGAAAAAAATTCATGCATACTATTAAATCAAGGTAGAATAAAACTAGAAATCACCAACAGGGTTTGGGGATTTAGCTAAGCAAAGAAGCTATGCAAACATATGGAAAATGAATAAAATATTTTTGATCAATCAGCGGTCATTGAAGAAATCAGGGGAGAAATTTTAAAATTCCTAGAATCAAACAACAGTACAAGCACTATTTTTTAAAATTTTTTGTTATTTATTAGTATACTGTAGTACATAATTATTATATTTCTTATAGGATATTGGTACATGTACATAACACAACTTAATTTTTTTTGTCCCCTTTCCACTTCCTCCCCACTCCTTCCATCTCTTGGTCCTCTTCCCTTTTGCAAAAGCCCTAACTCCTTTTCCTATTATCTATGTTTTTTTTATTTTGTTCTTTATACTTTGAATTTCTCATATAAGAGAAACCATGCAGTGTTTAACCTTTTGTGTCTGATTTATTTCACTTAACATTATATGTCATGGTTTACCCATTTTCCTACAAATGACTCAAGTTTATCCTTCCTTATGGCAGAGCAGTACACATGTGTGACACAATAAAAGCAGTTTTAAAAGGGAAATTTATAGCTATAAGTGCCTATACTTAAAAAAGAAGAATGATGCAAATGAATAATCTAATGATATATCTCAAAGGCCTACAACAAAAACAAATTACATCCACATCAGTAGAAAAATGGAAATAATAAACATCAAAGCAGAAGTCAATAGTGACCAAACAACATAAAGGATAGAAGAATCAAAAAGTTAGTTGGAACTCCTCAAAATACTAAATCTAGAGGTTCACCCAGCTATTCTTCTGCTTGGTATCTTCTCAGAAGAATTGAAAACCTCATAGCATAGAGATATATGCACGCAGCCATGTCCATAGCAACACAATTTGTAATCGCTAAGTCTTGGAAACAACCCAAATACCCAACAACTAAGGAATGGCTAAAGAAGATGTGGTTTTTCTGCACAGTGGAGGACTACTTGGCCATAAAAAAGGATAAACTAGAATCATTTGTAGGTAAATGCATGCACCTTGAGAACATACTCTTAAGTGAAATAAATCAGTCTCTCATGAGTACACATGAAATTGTTTCTCTGATATGAGAAACCGTAAGTGTACATAAAGACAAAGAGGTATAATAGATATTAGGTAAAAGAAAGATAATATTCAAAAGAGAGGAGAAATAGGAAGGGAGAAGGGGGAAAAGAAAGAAGGGAAAAAGGAAAGAAAGGGGAAAGGGAAAAAATGGAAAAAATATAAATAAACATGCTGTAAATAGGGAAAAAGGGAGCAGAAGGGAAGGATGGAGAAGGTGGGGAAAACCAAGATATGTCATGTACAGATACAAAATAACCATGATGAATGTGATCATTATGTATACAATGTACCAATGCATGTTCTTGGTGAAAAATTTTAAAAAAAAGTTAGTTCACTGAAACTATAAACAATTTTGGGGAACAATTAGCCAAAAGTTCATTGAAACTATAAACAATTTTGGGGAACAATTAGCCAAAAGGAAGAGAAAGATCAAATTAATAAAATTACAGATGGAAAATTTCAAGTACAATAGGCCCTACTAAAATTAAGAGGAATCTTAGAAACTATTTTGAAAATATATACAAATAAATTTGAAAATCTAGACAGAATGGATAACTTCCTTTTTTGTGTGTGTGCTGGGAATCGAACTCAGGGCCTTCTGCTTGGAAGGCAAGCAGTATAATTGCTGAGCTAAATCCCCAGCCTTGCAGAATGGATAACTTTCTATATACATGTAACCTACTAAATTTGATCCAAGAAGATATAAAAACATCTAAATAGATAAATAACAAACAATGATATTGGGGATCGAACTCAGGCCCTTGTGCTTGAAAGAGTAATAAAAACTCTTCCAAATAACTGAATCTCAAGACCAGATAGGTTTACTGCTACATTTTACTAACACTAATATGCCTTAACATTTTCCATAGAATAGAAAGGGAAAGAGTGCTTCCGAATTTATTCTACAAAGTCAGCACTACTCTGACACTAAAGCTTGAGGAAGACTCACCCCGAGAGCCCCCTGTAAATTCTACAGACATTACCCATGATGAACATAGATGTAAAAATATTCAATAAGATTCTCACGCAGAATTTAAAAACAGATTAAAATGATCATACATCATGATTTCATCCCAGTGATCCAAGGATATTTCAAAACACATATACTAATAATTGTAATCCACCACATAACTAGAACCAAGTACAAAAAGTAAATGATCTTCTCAATAGATGCAGAAAATTCCTATCACAAAAATCAACATCTCTCATGATTAAAAACCCTGAAGAAAGTAGCTATAGAAGGATTTTTCATCAAACAGATATAATAAGCGCCAGACTATAAAAGCCACATAGTTTGACAAACCTGAAGCCTGCATCACACTAAATGGGGAGAAAACAGAAAATCTTTCCTTGAAAATCAGGAAAAAGATAAGACTGTTTACTCTCACCACTCCTGTTCAATATAGTACTTAAAAGTTAGCCAAGTCAATTAGGCAAGAAAAAAATAAATAAAAAGGATATAGGTAGGAGAAGAAGAAAAGTTTTCCCTATTTACTGACAGTGTGGTCAGTGATATGGAAGACTCTAAATACTACCAGAAGACTCCTATTTCAGATAAACAAATTTAGGAAAGTGGCAGGATACAAAATCAACACACAGATATCAATTGTTTCTCCACACACCGGTAATGAACCAGCCAAGAAGACATCATTCCATCCACAACAGCTTTAAATTTTATTTTTTAAATCAAGGAATCAATCTAACCAAGAAGGTAAACACCTTTATAAGGAAAATTAAAGAACACTAGAGAAAATTTTGTGGAAGACATTAGAAAATTTAGAGGCCTTCTTTGTTCATGGATTGGCACAAAAATATTTTTAAATAGCTTTCTTAGTCACTTTCTTATCAGTGGGACAAAATACCCAACACCCACCATTTAAAGGAGTCACAGTTTTTAGAGGATTTAGTCCAGAGCTGGCTTGCTCAAAGGCAGGAATGGCATGGGAATGGCTTCAGAGGACAGCTCCTCGTCATCTGGCAGGCAGAGAGCAGAGAGAGAAGGGAAAAGCCAGGGAAAAGCATACACCCTTCTCAGTCACACCCCAGCTACTCACCTCTAACCAGCCCCACCCCTCTTAATAGCACAATCCACTACTGAACTCATCAATGGGTAAACCCACAGATGAAGTGGCATTCCCACAGTCAAGACATCTTCCAGCAGCCCACCTCTGAATACTCGCGCCTTCTGAAAGACATCTTAGATCTAAATCATAACAATGGCCATATTACCAAAAGTGATATGCAAATTCAGTGCAAGCCTTATTGAAATGCCAAGAACATTCCTTAAAGAACTAGAGAAAAATTATCTAACAATTCATATGGAAATACAAAACAGTTCACATTAACCAAAGCAGTCCTGAGCAAAAAAGAAAAATGCCAGAGACATTATAATACTGAACTTCAAATTATCCTAGTATAGTAACAAAAACAACATGGTACAGCCTCAAAAAAAAAAAAAAAAGTATGTATATACATGTATCTATATATACATATATATGTATGTATACATACATATATATATACATATACATACATATATACATACATACACATATATACATACAAAGATATATATACATACATTTCTCTCTATGTAAGTGTATGTATGTACATCTCTCTATATATAGAGAGAGATGACATTGAATAGAAGACACAGAAATATATCCTCACACCTGCAATAGTCTGATTTTTGAGAAAAGAGCAAAAATATATGCTGAAGAATTGATAACCTTTATAACAAATACTCCTGGAAAATCTGCATGTTCACGTGTAGATTGAAACTTGATTCTTATTCCTCAGCCTATACTAAAATCAAATCAAAATGGGTCAGACACCTAGGTATAAGACTGGAATGTCTGGTATTTCTGGAGGACAACATAGAGTATACACCTGCAGATAGGTACAGGCAGGCTTTCTGAAAAGTGTTATAGCACGGGGAATATCAAGAATCAACAAATGGAATTATATCGAATTAAAAGGATTCTGTACAGAAAAGGAAATAACAGAGTGAGGAGACAACCTAGAAGATAAGAGAAAATCTTCACTCCCTTCTTTTCTGCAGTTGTCTGATAGAAAATTTGACTATAAATAACAACAAAAACAAAAACAAACAAAAAAACCTTGAAAGCAAATAACCAAATCAAATCTGGACAAATGAATTGTTATGGTTTGTGTCTAGATGTTCCCCCAAAGCCTCATGTGGTAAGAGATACCTGGATCTAGAGTGTGTGATTACTAAATTGATCCATTGATCGGTTTGGCATCGTTCTGCACGGATCAAGGGTGTGAGACTGAGATTGGGGGTGGGAGTGTGGGCCGCCCTGGGGGTAGGTAGCCTAGATAAAAGATACAGGAAGAAGTTAACTAGCTGCTTGTTTGCATTGCTTATTTGCATACATTCCTTGCATTTCCTGACCTTACTTTGCTGCCGGTCAGCTGGTCGGCTGCCTGGCCCACCCTGCCTCTGCCATGCCGCCCTGCCTCGGACCCAGCGGACTATAGACTGAAACCTCTGCAGACTGTGAGCTAATAAACCTTTCTTTCCCTAACTTTGGGTGTTGAGTATTCTGTCCCAACAACAAGAGAAAAGTAACTAAAACATGAATTAAATAGACACTACTCAAAAGAAGTAAAAATGGCCAATAAGCATATCAAAAAAGTTTCAACAATTTTAACCATTATGGGAATGTAAATGAAAACTATACTGAGATTTCATCTCACTCATCACAATGCCTATCATCAAGAATACAAAACAAACAAATAAACATAAAACAATGAATGCTAGCAAGGATGCCAAGGAAAAAGGAAACGTCCTACATTGTCATTCAAATATAAACTAGTACAACCACTACAGAAAATTTTGTGGAGATTCATCAAAAAACTAGAAATTAACAGACTGTTCAATCAAGGTATACCTTTTCTTGGCATATTCCTGAAAGAATTAAAGACTGCCTATTACAGTAATACATACAAACCCATGTGTATAGCACAGCACTGAGGAATAGCTAAGTTGCAGGAACAACCTGAATGTCTTCAACAGAAGAACGAAGAAAATTATATATATATATATAATATATATATTTGTAAAATATATATAATATAATATCTATATATGTGTTTGTGTGTGTGCGTGTGTAAGTATTTCAGCCATAAAGGAAAAATGAAACCATATCATTTGCAGGAGAACAGAATGGAACTGGAAACCACCATATTAAGTGAAATAATCCAATGTCTGAAAGTGAAATATCATATTTTCTCTTATACTAGAAATATAAAATATAAAAACAAAGAAACAAAATAAATAAATAGTGAGAAATGACAAGAAACTAGAAGGTAGACTTTTAGAGATAGAGAAGCTGACTGGAGGATGAGAGGTAAAGAAAGAAGTATAAAATAATCAAAATATATTCTACATTGAATACTCGATGGGCTTTAAAACCCCTGTTGACTTTCCCCCTCACACAAGGAATTTATAATAGTCAAAATCAGGTAAGCAGAAAATATAGCAGTGATTGCCAATTTCTGAAGGTGGGTGGAAAATGTATCAACCTAGTTAAACTAGGTTAATACATTCTAAGATTTGTTATATAATTAGTGGTCACTGTTAAAGAAAGTAGATTTTTTTTTTCTTTTTTTGTGCCAGGGACTGATCTCAGGGCCTTGTGCTTAGTTGTCAAGCACTCTAACCACTGAGTTAAATCCCCAGCCCTAGATCATATTTTAAGTATGCTTAACTCTACACATAGTCAGTCACACAAAGACAAATACTAAATACAGAAAATTCCCAGGTGAAGAGAAAATTTCCGAGAAGCAGAAGATCATATTAATTGGCATTCAGTGTGTACAAAGAAGGTAGGTGGACATGTTAGGCCAGGGAGACGAAGAGGGGAATCATCCTTGTAAGTCCTGAGATGATACATTACAGAAACTGGGTAAACCTCCCTAAAAATGCAGCATGAAATCAATATAACACCGCTCTTTTTAGAATTTAGGTGACCAGAGATGTCACACACACATACGCACACATACACACACAGCCTGTGAATTCTCTTTTTCCACATTTCACCTCTGAGGAAAAATGGAAAAAGGAATTTCTGTTCACAGTTGTTTCATTTTTATATTTTCTCAAAAAAAAATGTACATAACATCCATGTTGTTATAGTATATGAATATTTTGGACATTATTGTGATTTATCTTCTGGAATATCATTTCACAGCATCTTAGAGACAGACATTCAAGAAGCCTGATGCCTGCTGCATAATCATGAAATCCTCTTGAATTTCATTATATTATGGGAATTCAAATTGTAATGAAAAGCAAACTATTATTTACTGTACCTATGAGAATGTCTGAAATGAGAAGTTCACACAAATAATGTTATATTAACAATGTAGGGCAATTTGTTTTCTCAGATAAAACTGGTGAAAGTGTGATCTCATACAACCAGTTTAGAAACTGTTAATGATATTTGCTAAAGTTAAACACTTCAACCTTTATTACACAGCAATTATACTTCCAAGTATATACTTAACGGAAGTCAAGACAGGTAGTAGAATGTTATTATTATTTTCTTTTTCAAGTTGTAGCGTGTTTCAAAACTTTATTCCTTTTATCTAATACTATTCCATTGTGCGGATGGATCCTTTTTTTTAGTTTTTTTAAATTTTATTTTAATGATACATTTTCGATGTACATATTGATAACATTCATCATTGGGGATTTGTACCTGTACATGATATACCTTGTTGCTTCTTTTTTTCCCGTTGCCCTCCTCTCACTCCTTCTTCCCTCCCTATTTACAAAAGATTTGTTTCCATTTTTTCCTTCCATTTCTTATTTCTCTTGTCTCTCTGTTCCTTTCCCCCTCCCTTGTTCCCTTTCCCATTTGGACATTTTCTTCCCTTTCCCAATATAATACATTTTAGTCTTTATTTACACTTCAGTTTCTCACACTGGAGAAACTATGCGGTATTTAAACATGTGTGTCTGGTTTATTTCACTTAGGAGTATGGTCTCAAGATGCATCCATTTACCTAGGAATATCTCAAGCTTATCATTCTTTATGGCAGAGAAGTACTCCATTGTATAAAAATACCACAATTTCTTAATCCATTCTGCTGTTGATGGACATTTGGGCTGCTTCCACAATTTAGCTATTACAAACTGTGCTGCTATAAACATGGGTGTGCATATATCCCTGCAGTATAATGATTTTAATTCTTTTGGGAAGATACCAAGAAATAGAATAGCTGGGTCAAATGGAATCTCTAGTCCTAGTTCCCTGAGGAATCTCCACACTGATTTCCACAGTGGTTGTACCAGTCTACATTCCCACCAACAGTGAAGAAGGTTCCTTTTTCTCCACAGCTCCTCCAGCAGAAACTACCAACAAAGTGAAGAGACAACCCACAGAGTGGGAAAAAGTTTTTGCCAGCTATTCCTCTGACAAAGGACTAACATCTCGGGTATATAAAGAACTCAAAAAAATCAGACCCCCCAAATTTAAAGACCCAACCCAAAAGTGGGCAGCAGAAATGAATAGACACTTCTCAGATGAAGAAGTAGAAACAGCAGATAGACATGAAAAAATGTTCAACATCACTGGTCATTCGAGAGATGCAAATCAAAACAACCCTGAGATTCTACCTCACTCCACAAAGAATGGCTATTATTAACAAATCAGCCAATAGAATGTTATTATTAGTAGTATTAGTATTAGTATTATTCCATCATGGAGAGAACCAAAATGTTCACCAATATTAGAGATAATAAAACTATGGACATGTGTTCATGCAGTGGACTACTAGCAGCAACAAAATTTAAACAATCTTACTATGCAGACTGCTTGGATAAGTTTTAGAAATTTAACTTTGGGGGAAAATAAAAGTAAGAATAAACCAACACAAAAACATACACTCCAATAAAAACAAATCAAATGTAAGAAAACTAATAAAAGGGTTTAGGAGTAAGAGTAGTCATGGTCCTGGAACAAGGCAGTTAAGACTGGAATATGCAAGGGAAGGATTTAGGGGTTCTGGAACTGTTCTTTGTTCTGTATGATGACTGCCATGGTCTGATACTACGTGTTATATTTTTATGACTTCATGAATTTGTTAATTAAAACAAGATCTTGTTACATTCCCATTTTGGCAATTATGAATCAAGATGATGAAATCATTCATGTAAGGGTTGTTATGTAGCCAGACATATTTTCAGTCTGTTTAGGTAAATTTCATGGAGTACCATTGATATATTGTATGGTAAAGGTGTGCTTGGTTTTATAATCGATTACTGTATTGTCTTCCAGAGTGGCTGTACCATTTTCATTTCTCCTAGCAATAAATTAAAGTTCTTATTGCCCCGTATTCCTACCAATAGTTGGTATTTAACTTACCCTTTGGAGTTTATTTATATTGTAATTTTCCATCTTGGAAAACTAAAATTTCTAGATTTCTATTTTGATTTGTCTTGCCATTTTTACAAACCGATTTATTACTCTCAAGTTAATCTTTTTTCCAAAATTTTACTAAATATTATCAATAACAGTCAACATGCATTACTAATTTTCTATTTTTTAAACAGTTCCAATAGACCAGAAGTTTAGGAGGATGATGGCTTTCATCGCAGTCCCAGGATTTGCTTATGTCCCCCAAAACATCCCTTGATAATTCTTATCAGACAAATACCAGTAAGATGAAATTAAGGTTAAGCTAAATGTGAATGAATGTTAGCAGTCATATCTGTGGGCCTGACAGATGGCATGGCATTATGACCTCAGTTCTTTCTGTCATAAAACAGAAGGATTGCAACAACAGTAATGAGGCATATGATCTATGAGACAAAAAAAAGCATTGCTTAAAAGTACAACTCTTTCTAAATCTATGTTCAGAGTGAAATTTTATCAGAAGCCCTCATTTACAAAATGGTCAAAGAGTAAACAAAAACTCCAGTGCAATTTTTATAATGTCTCTTTGTATGGTATTGTTATAAAAAAGTAATAAAATCATTGAATTAGACAGTAATAGAAATATTGTCTGCTCATATCCTGACTTTGTTCAGTGGAAAGTATTCAACCACCTGGAGATGGAATATGGTATTTATCTGGAAAATATTCCCTTCAGAAATTCA
Organism: Hystrix cristata; assembly: GCA_004026905.1. NCBI lineage: Eukaryota > Metazoa > Chordata > Mammalia > Rodentia > Hystricidae > Hystrix > Hystrix cristata. The sequence continues at coordinate 62,778 of PVJO010002505.1, read as the reverse complement.
CCATGTTTTCCACTTTTTTTCAATTTAATGGTATTAGTAAGCCTATTAATGACTTTTGTATATTCAATCTTAGGGCATAAAGGGGTCAATTGGAATTGTCAATGGCCTTGTGTGCTATTGCTAATAGATTTTTCCACTCGATAACACCAAGAATGAAAGTGGTTAATATCTAAGAGCAAAAGCAAAATTCTGAATAATACTTTGTCCAAATAAGGTCCTGTGAAGTCCTTGAAAATTATCAAGAAAAATTAACAAGGTATAGAATATGCATATATTAATTTTGCTTTTGTTTGTTCTGTCAGAACACTTGAGTCCTGCCAGCATTTATGCAATGTGATAGGACCTGGGATGGATCTGTGCAGGCATCTCTTAGAGACCTAAGAGAGCTACCTAGCTGAGCTCTTTCCACTGTTGACTTAAATGTTGGTTTCCCATGTAAAAAATATAATGATCTTTTGATAAGTATACTAGATTATGTCATTTCTATCGATTGAACTTTCCAAGGATTTCCCCTCATGTTCAGCACACTAAAAACCACATTCCTGATCATGTCTAGAGTGGACTTTCCATGAGTCGATTCCTTTCATTTTGCTGTAGTGAAAAGGACATTCTAGTTCTTAGACTTTTCCAAATATTTTCTCTTGTCAAGGCTTTTGTAAATGCAGTTCCGCTTGTTCTTTTTCTGTTTTCTCATATCACTTCACAGGCCTGCTCACTTATTTCATACTGAATTTTGCTCTGTCTTTTTCAGTCATTTGGCAATCTTTCTCTGGAAATCTTTCCATTTTCTAAAATAAAAGAACCTTGTTTACCTAGGCAACCATCTACTTTTTATCTTGCTTAATTTATCCTCCCAACACTAATCGCTAATCACAGTTCTACAAATATATATTACTTGTTTTTTGTTTCCTTTCATAAAATTTACAGGATTTAATTTTGCCCTGCTGTTTTTCAGTCCTGGTTTGGTCCAAACCCTTTTATTCCCCTATTCCTCCCTCTTGGACCAGGAAGGCTTACTCTGTGGCATTTTACGTTGAAAATATTTAACTTTCTCTTTAATTTTTCCAGGGACTCACAGAGAAGAGTTAGCCTTGAGTGTTAGGAGAGACTTTAGATTTGGAATTTTCAGCAACACTGGAACTGTTAAGAAGTCGGCATGTCTTAGACACAGACTAAGTGCATTTTGTATAATGAGATTAACGTGAAACTTTTGTGGTTTGAAGGTAGAATGTCATGGGTTAGGTCTAGGTTTTCCCCCCAAACGTCCTCTGTTCAGGCTTGGGGTGATTGGGTCATGGTGGTGTTGTATTTATCAGTGAGTAATCCACTAAATGAACTTATGGCTAAACGAGCTGTTAGGAGGTGGGGTCTGGAAGGAATTGGTTGCTTGGAGAATGATCTGGATGTATATATTCTTGTCCCTTGCGATTCCCTCTTTCTCTTCCTTGTGGCTGCCTAGGGGTGAGCATCATGCCTCTTCCTTGCTCTTCTACCACGCAGTTTCTGCCTTGGAGCTAGCCAATCATGGTCTGATCCTCAAGAAACAGTGAGACAAATGAACTTCTCCTTTAAATTGTGGGTATTCGGTATTTTATTCCAGTGACAGGAAAGTGATAAAATTGACTTGAACTTTAGGGAAGAGGGCCCAGATTTTGTGGTTTGGATATGGTTTGTTCCTCCAAAATTTTACATTGGAAACTTGGTCCCCAGTGTGATGGCACTGAAAGATGGTAGATGTTTAATGGGTAGAGTCTAGGGGAAGGTTATTAGGTCATAGGGGCACCACCTTTGGAAGAGATTTGTCATCGCAAAACTGGTTCAGCTCCTGTGAGCATGGATTTTTATGAGTTTAAGGCAACCTCAGTCTCTTGCTACCTGTCTCAGCTTGTGAATCTCTTTTCTCACAGATGTGGGTGCCAAAAGTGTTAGCTAAATAAACCCATTTTTCCTATAAAATACTGAGCTGCTGGTCTTTTACTATGGCAAAACAAAAGGGTCAAAACAGGAAATTTCACTATATGAACCATGAAAAAGAACCAGTGGTTCTTGAAGTCACTTCCTTTGAGCTGCAGACCTGGGAATACAAAATTAAATTCTGTTGATCTTGTGGTGACCCAAAGGGTGTTTATCATGTGTATCTATCAAGTAATTTAGTATGTGAAATATAATACATGCTTATTGCATGTCATTATTCCAGATATTTCTTTGGATAACAAAAAGAAGATTTTCAAACTCCATTGCCCACATATAAACCTAGGTAAAATATAAAGTATCATGTCATAATTACAAATTAATTAAATTAATCATTTCTTTAGTTACTGGCAAAGATTATTAGCATCCTCTGAGTATGAAGGGAAAACTTGCATAGAAAACTTCTACAAGGAACCAATGTTGTTGGTAGACAAACAATGGATATAGATGAAATAATTAAGTGTAAAATGGGTAATGTCAAGATGTAGAGTAAAGAAAGCCTAAACCAAATCTAATAGCACATAGGCAGTGGTGGTGAACCTATGGCACTCATGTTATTTGTTTTTGTATTAAGAAAAAGATGTTAATGTAGAGTTGTTTTTTTCTAAACTAAAACCTCAGTATTCAAGTTTAATTGTAGTTTATTTGTGATAAACAAATTGCAGTTTGGGCACTATCTCTAAAAGTTTAGCCATCACTGACATAGGGTATAATGAGTTTATATTGATAAGTCTATTAACCATCATTGTTGACAAAGTGATAAATTTGACCTTGAAGAATTTTAGCTACTGTAATTTTTAGTACCTTCCCTCCAAGTTCTTATATACATAAAAATATTTGACACCAATCTTTTGGGTCATATCTCAATGTTTCTAATCATTTAGAACACCATCTAAAAACCCTCTTTTGAAACATTATTCATTTATTCTTTCCTGTGGAAGATGTCCCAGAAGTTTCTTTATATTTAAGGGAATATTTTTTAGAATTTTTAGTTATTCTCTGTCCACCAATATTTTTCCTATTACATGACTTTTGTAGATTTTCTTGGTTAGCGTATATCATTATCTCCTTATGTTTTTTTTCCACATTAACGAAGGGCTCTAGAAATGGCATTATTTTTCTAGACATCCTTGCAATTAAGGACTGGTCAGTAAGATACCAGTGAAATTGAAAGCCAAGGGTTGCAAATGTGTTTATCTCCTTACTAACTCTAGCAGGGCTGATTTTCTTTGTTGTTTTTTTTTTTTTTTTTCAAAAATGGATATCTTTTTCGTACTTACTTAAGCAAGATGATGTACACTCACACAACATCGAGGGACAATAGTGTGTTGGAGATAGAGGAGAAAATATAAATGATCTAAATCCATGATAGTAATATTGGGTCATGGAACGAGTGTTGGATTCACTATAATAAGATACTGCAGCTTGAGGTACTACTATCTGGATTCTTTATTCTTCCAACCATTATATTTTTAACACAATAGTTATCATTTATCATGGTTTGGGTAGATACAGAGAAGAAAGGGAGGGGAGAAGGAAAGAGAAAGGAAAATGATATTGGCAGTGCTGATAATACTAACTGCTGATTGAAAGCATGACTAAAAGATAGTGAAGGGTCTCCTGCTGCTGCCTCACATAAACTAATTGCATAGCATTTCCTAAATTCACTGAACCTGCTACTTCATGTTTGCTGATATCTGACCAACTGGAAATTTCCAAACCCTGACAGCAAGCTCTAATAGCTTCTTAGGATTTGGAGCTTAATTTTGGTGACTTCATGATGCAGTGAAATGAATTGTTCATGAATATTCTTTCGACGTGGTGATTAGCTCCTAATGTCTCCTTGAGAACAGGTCACCGTCTTACACATCTGAAGCAGGGAAGCTGTGGTTCTGCTCAGAGGAGTAGGGGTGGGAGGCACTCTCACATCCACAGCAAGTCCCACAAGAATGCCTGCTGCCCCACAGAGAGCAAAGACTTGGTGGACACAGAAATGTCTGCTCTGCCAGAAACCTCACATCTCTTTCTCAGCATGGTATTTCAGTCCAAGAAATACAGAAATATTCTTTAATAGAGATTTTTGACCAACAGTGCTCTCCAATTCCTCACCATGCTGGTTACTACTTACTCTCTCATTAAAGTTGTTATCTCATTAAAGGCTAGTAAGCTAGTAATTTGAAAACCAATTTTTATTACAGGTCACTAAAATAACACTTGGTAATTTTGCAAATAGGCTATTTGTTTGCTAATTCTTCAAAATGCACTTTTTGCAATCTGGACTATTCCAGTTTTATTTGAAATGATTTTCTAGTGAAAGAGATAGACTTTTAAATATGGTTATGTGTATCTTACTTTTTTGGTATTTTTGATAATACTATTGTTTTATGATATGTCATTTACAATTATCTGTTCTGATGCATTTTAATATTTTCATTCCATTTTAGGTATATTCGAAAGCTTTTTTAGTACACTAGTGCTTAAAATGCGATTGTTTATCATAATCCCTTGTATATATTTGATACTTAGTAGAGTCATGAAGGGGTTTAGCACAAGTTACAAGTCTCATCTCAATCCTGAACACAGGTTGATGAATTTGTTACTATCAATTAAATCATTAAATATATGAAGAAACTGAGGTATTGAGTAATATTCTCAAAGACCTATATAAAATGAAGGATAAAGCCAAACTAGATTTAGACCCCAAACTATTGAACTCTGAGTTTACTCACATAAAATGATCTATAAATGCGAAATGGCATAACATATAAAAGTTAAAGTTGGTCACAGAAACCTCAATGTACATTGGCATAATTTGCTTTAGATTGCTCTTTTATTTATTTCTCCTCACATTAAAAATCTATTTCTCAATTTACTAACAAATAGCATATTTGTTGTTTAAATCGTACTTGGTTGGATAGCTAAATAGGATCTTCAAATGCCAAATGGGAGCGTCTGGAAATAGATTAGAATTCCAATCTCTGTAGTAAAAGTCTTCTATGGAGCTGTAAATGAAAAACAGTGTGTGAGAACATTGTTTTAGCACCTGTTTTACTGCTTGCACTTGATGTAATTAGTGTATTTAAAGACAGCCCTATTGGTTACACCATATGGTTTGCAGTCATTACTGTAATAATAGATGTACCACTTAAAACTGGAACTCAACAACTGAGTGTTATTGTCCTATTATGCTGGTATACATGGGGTGCGCGGCACGTTGATTGAATCCCAGTTTTGAATTTCTGAGACACTTTCACTCCCTAAAAGAAGAAACATTAGTGAACAAAAAGCAAATTTGCATCTAAATGATTTCGATATTAGTAAATATTTCTACAATTTATTTGACACACCTGAATCTAAAATAATGATATTTTAAACAACCCATTATTAACAATGAAAATTAATCTTATTAACATTTAAGATAGTGAAGATGTGTGTGCGGTGTTTTGGTTTACTAAAACCGGGTTTCCATTGTGAAAGTTTGGTCACACATAATCACTTGTTACTAAATAAGAAATATATAAAAAGTTCAGCAGGAGCTAAAAACGTGAAACGGCCTTATAAATTATGGAAAATGTGCCTTTACAAATCTAGAAAACATCGTATTTAGAATTTGCTCCCAAGTGACAATGCCTAAAACCTAATTAGTGATTCTATCTTCCCACCAGTATAAGATACAAGAGGTGACCAGCTAAACAAGAATAGCATTGGAGATAAGAGTGTAAAGAAACAAATAAACACTCATCATCAATGCTGTTAATCAATACTTATATGTAATCAGTATTCACACATTCACATGCACACAACACACATATACATACCCATACACACACACACTGATGGACATTCTCATGTGATGAACATACATTTGTGACTATATATTATATGGCTAGAAATACAAATTTAAAATTGATTGCATACTTATTTGTCAACAAAACCAAGCCTAATTTTTATGCTGAAATTACCGGTTTAAAAGGAAAAACAAAATGTGTATAACATAGACAGAAAAAAGCTTGATGTTTAAATTTCTCAAGCATATAAAATGTGTTTCTGTAAATTATAACTTTTGCTTTAATAACCCAATAAAATACTTTTTGACATTGCTTTCATGCAAACATATTTTAATTGAAATGCAACAACAAAAATATTTCTTGGTCCTCTGGTGCAAGATGTATATTCAGCTTTTTCAAGTCAATAACACCCAGTAATATAAGACTTCAGTATTACCATCAAGTACCTCTTGCCTAGCTCTCCCACCTCCGGGACTCCAGAGCTGTGCTGGTTTGCATTTCCTTCACCGATTCTATGTCTGTGGAGTCCAATACCCTCATAGTACACTTGACAATTAATGCATCCTGACTTACTATCCATGATGAAACATGGATCTGTTTCATCCAGTATCAATAGATGAAACATATAAGCCTTGCTTTGGCTTATATGTTTCTTGCATTGCTTAAATTTGCTGTTTTGTTCTTAGATTAACCTTGTCATATGTCTGTAGTCAACATTTCAACTACTGTTGTGAATTTCACCATAACACAGTAAAATCACATCCAATCAATTATTTCCTTAGGTTTCCACTAGTGCTCTAATTGCACTTTCTAATTACCTTTGCAATCCAGAGCCAACATTGAACCTTACCACATTTCACTCATTTATGAAAGCTTATGATTGGACACTTGGTCTCTGTAAAATTTACATTCTGTAAGATTTTAAAAGTCGTAGTACATGAGCTAAAATAAGAGCTATCTATTGTAAAACACACTTTTATTGTTTCTTTTATGCCTTATTGCATATCTCAATTCAAGTTCCCTGACCACAATTTTCTTATTCTAATTTTGCTTCTCTTGTTCTCCTATTTTTACCTCTTTCTACTATATCTGTCTATAAAGGAGTTCTATAGTTTACAAGAGTAATAGCTACAAGGATTTTTTTCTGTGTAGCTCAGAGTATAAACAAATAGGTGATGTGAAAACCAGACAGATACTTGCTAGCATATTAAAGTTAACTTCTATTATGAATCTACTAGCATATTCTTTCCCAGAAGTGCCTCAAAATCTCCACTAATGTGAATAGTTAAATAAACGTGGACATTTCAACCAATGTAATACTATACAAATGGTAAAATTATAATTAAAATGAATATATAAAAGAAAAATATGTTAAATTGTGAATTAATATAAGCATCATCTTATGTTTATATAGTTTGTTAATTGATTTACTTAATGACAAAATACAGAGCTTTATAAACTAGATAGCTAGATGAGATATAACATGTATTCACACTGTATTAGTCAGTGTTTACCTGAGTCAGATGTAGAGGAGCACAAGATGCCTGTCCACACGCTGAAGACGCAAAGGATTCAGTTGAGGGCTGGGAACCCACAGCACTGTCCATGCAGGTCCATATCAGGAGGCCGAAGGACCCAAAGGATCTGCACCAGACAGGCTCAAAGGCCAGAGCTAGGAGTTGAACGGTCTGTGTGAAAAGGCTGAACGATCTGAGCCAGAAGGCTGAGGGATCTGCACTGGACACAGGAGATGACGTCCAAGATGAAGACAAGGATTGAAGCTCCCCTGGAGACAGCAGCCAAAGCTCCTTTGAAGAAAAACTGCTGAAATTTTCCCAAAGCAAAGCAGCCAGAATGAAGCTCTTCCAAGAAAGATCAGCTGAAATCCTTCTCTCACATTCTCCTTTTAAACCATCCCAACAACCATATTGACTCCAAGCAGCTCGGCGCTCTCACTCAAGCTGACAATTAACCCCCACAGTCTCCCTAGTCAAGCTGATAACCAGACATGTTTCCTTGAGCCATAATCTCCAGCTGCAGGCTTGTAACAAATTAATATTTAATGATCTAATCTGATTTATATTGATAAACAATTATATGTATACAATTCTGATGCACTCATTTCCACATCAGAAACAAATATTCAAAGGGTTCTTAAAATTCAAAATCAAAATCACAGTGCCCTGACTAAAAAACCTGATTATAAACAGGTGTCTAAAACTACAAAAAAAATTTATTCCAAAATCTTAAAAATGAATTTAATACTAATCAATGATTAAAATACCAAAACTCTAAAAGATAAAAATCACAGCCACAAGTAAAAAATTAATAATTTGTTTACAAGGTACAATGTACCAGCACAGTGCATCTACATTAAAAAATAAAACTTCCCCAGATTCAAAACTCCGTTGATTTCCATTTATGTCCATGGTTTAAAATTTAGTTGTATTGCATAACATAAGAAATCTGTGTAATGAAGCCTAGGCTCTTAATATAAAACAGGGTAAAAAAAGCTTAAAAACCAGTATCTATCAACATCACATCATAGTAAAATCATAGAGAAAGCTAGTAAAATTACAATCCTCATTCCCGTAGCTGGTCACAGGGCCGTAGCTGGTATTTAGAACTACCTTCCTCTACTACCATTGTGTATTCCCTTGACCTCAGAATCAAGCCCGTCAAAGGTCTTGGTTCTTTCCCTGGTGGGGTGGCCCGTACTCTTATTCCCGAAGGTTCTGGATCGTTTGTCATTTTTCATGAACTGGATTGTTGTAGTTTCCCATTAACTTTAATAGCAGGGCATGATAATACTAGAAAGTGCTCCAAGGGGTCTCCTATACTCCAAGTATATCCTTCCTTTCCTCTTTGTGGAGCAGTAGTCCTCTTTCCCTTGATAGTCCAGGTTGATCGTCCCCGTCAACACTGTAACTCCTTTTTCAGCTGTTCCCTTGGAGGCATGAGGAGACCCAAATGACCAGGGGTAAGTCTTAGCTTCCACTTTAATGGTATCATTATTGTACTTCCTGGTACAATCCTTCCCCATCTGGAACTAAGATTTCTCAGCCAGAAGAGTATAAAATTGCAAGAACAGGGACGAAAAACTTTGCTAGTGAGTCAGTAGTGGTAATAGTGGGTGGTACCATTCCCACTTCCAACCCTGGACCAATGAATCTTGGCTATGGGACACAGTGTACCATACAACAAGTGCTAATTCACAGTATATACACCCCTCTGAAGAACCCTACTAGCTACTGCCACCTAATTGGCACCATTACTGTGTCTTCAAAAGACCTTCTACCTTTCTATTAGTCCAAATGCTTCTGGATGGTGAGGGACATGTAAAAACCAATGAATTCCATGAGCATGAGCCCATTGCCTCACTTCTTTGCCTGTAAAATGTGTTCCTTGGTCAGAGGCAATGCTGTGTGGAATTCCATAATGGTGGATAAGGCATCCTATGTGTCCATGAATGGTTGTTTTGGCAGAAGCATTGCATGCAGGAAAGGCAAATCCACACCCAGAATAAGTGTCTATGCTACTAAGGACCAAGGGCGGCCTTTTCCATGATGGAAGTGGTCCAATATAATCTACCTTCCACCAAGTTGCAGACTTATCACCCCGATGAATGGTACCTATCGGGGAGTCAGTGTTGGTCACTGCTACTGATATATTGGGCCTCACACACACATAAGAACATGCCAGTTAAGACATAAAACATTTTTTTGTCAGTCCAGTAAGATTTTCTGTTATCTTCTGCATTAATTATCAAAACTAAATATCAAATGACTCTGCTGATTTCTAGCATGCACACCTGCTCTAGAATTTTTCTCAATCGAAATCATATAATCTGTTTTCCTTTGTGCATTTTTAACATGTTTTTGAGATGTGTTTGAATGTTGAGTGATATTCCATTGTATGATTGCACAGGATTTCATTAGAGTATTCACATGGATAGCCATGTAGCTCATTTCACTTTGGGACTATTAAGGATCATCAGCTACTATCATTGATTTATATGTAATTTTGTGAACACTAGTTTTTCTTTCTCTTGGGCAAGTATCTCGAGTTGTAATTCTCCAGTCATATCATCTTCGAGAATAAATTTTTAAAGAAATTCTTAAATATTTTCTCTCACAGACTTTTTTTATTTTATTATATTGGAGCTCAGGATACAGCATTCTAAAATATGACTGCAGAACAGATTATGCCACCCTCAAATATAACTCTTTAACATATTGATCATTTAAAGCTGATTATTTTAAGAATACAGGTGTAGCTCCGAAAAATTAACCTTTTGAAAAGGAAAGTCTCATGTAGAAAGGAAATTTTTGTTAGTAATTTGTAACTTGAAGAAAGCTGTTTTGTAACTTTATACCTGAGAGAATCTCATCTGCATAAAAGGCAACATTTATTCACAATCAATACCCTCTGTATTTTGCCCATAAGTTTTCTCCACCCCCTTAAACCTCCAAACCTTTTTCGATATCACATGATGCTATGTAAAATTCAATCGCCTGGCCACTTCCTTGAGTCTCATATTTTTGTGGGGTTTCTGTGAAATCATGAGGATGTTTATAATTAACATTTTTCTTTTCTTCCATCAGTTTAATTCATAGCCCAGCCAAAGAACTCAGGGGGTAAAGGAAAGTCATTTTCCTCCTCTAAAATTCTGCCAGCAAATATATAAGCTGTTTTCGTTATTGTTCTGCATATTCACCAACACTTGAAATTGTTCCTTTTAGATTTTTATCCATTCTGGTTAGATTGAAGTAGTACTACATAATAGCATTCTTGAAACACAAACCATTTGTATACTACATTTTTGGTGGGAACACAAATCATTTTATAACTTTTTATTTAACATATAAAAACATTAAAATTCTATACATTTTGGGGTACCTTGTGATATTTCAATAAATGTACCCATTGTGCACTATTTAAATCCGGTTACACATATCTATCCCCTTAATACTTATCATTTCTTTATAGTGAAAATGTCCAAATGCTTATCTTCTAGCTTTTTGAAATACACATTACATTATCATTATCTATAGTCACCCCTCTGTGCAATAGCACCCCAAACTTCTTCCTCCCATCTAACCATGACGTTGCATGCACCGATGAACCTTTTTCTCCCTCCCTCTCACCTCGTCGTTCTTTCCACTCTGCTAACCACCATTCTGCTGTCAGCTTTTATGGGACATAGCAAGATTCCCCGTGATGGTGAGATCATTTGTGGCTGGTCTCTTGGCTTCTCATCTCCTCAGTGCTTTTTCTACTCTTCTCATAGCTCTCTCTGTTTTCTGCAGTAATTTTCATGCATATTTTAGGGTTCATTTCAATGTTGTGGAGAAGTTATATGAAGATCTGTGGGCTTCCTTCTGAATGGATCTTTCTTTCTATAGTGCCCATTTTTAGTAACTTTAGCAATCCCAAATCGTCCTTGGAATTCTCAGGTTAATACAGCTTTGCTTTTATACTGGTGGCCATATTTTCTGAATGAGGCCCCAGCACCAAAGCCACTATTTCAATCAGTAATTATTTTTTCTCTTTCGCTTTCCATCTTTCATATTACATTGCTCAGATTCCATGAGATTATAGCCACTTTCAAAGGACTCAAAACTATTGCTGCTCTTTTTGTTTTTAAATTTTGTCCAGTGTTTACAATTATCAGAGGTAGAAAGATGATTCCTATAGTAGCTATTCTGTTATTTTTGGAAGTGGAAATTTGTTACTCTATTTTGTATTTAAAATGATGGTTAATTTTTATAGAATAACTTTTATTTATAGATCATTATTATGAGTAGTTCAGATTTTTACACACTTCATACTTAAGGCTATTTTTCAATTATACATTATCATTAGTTTACATTTGAGTTATTTGCCCATAATTAACACCATATATTAAGAGCTATATATCAGAGAATATACAGGTTTATTTGGCTCTAAATACTACATCCACAAAAGTATGAAAAGAAGACAAACAAAAGCATCATGAACATATAATACAATTATAATGCAGCTAATGTTACTTTCTATAATGAGCAGAAGAAGTCACAGTAAAATTTATTTAAATAAAATATCAAAATCTCTGATTTTTCTAGATGTAAAAAATATTTTAAGTGATGTACACAAGACTTCAGTTTCTTTAGCCAACTCTAAATGCATGATTAATATTTACTAATAATGATTATAATTTTGTAGAAAAAAGAAAATAATTTCACATGATGATAAATAGCTGTATATTGTTATTAAAATTCTCATCCAACTAACATTTTATTTTAATGATACATTTATTGATGATACATTTAAAACCAAGACTATACTACAAATGTAAAAAGCTGACATTCATAAAACTCATATGAAACAGAGAAGGCATGTGATACATCTAGCCAACACAAATACAAGAATATTTTGTACAGACTAGAAGTTCAATACACATACACACATTATAAATCATGTAATTCGAGAAATAGCAAGACCCTGCAATTGATTAGCTGTGAAAACTGTCACAATAACCTTAATAAATATTTCTGATCCTCAATCTCTCCTATGTAAAATAGAACCATGTGAAAGCATGATCCAATGTTTAAATTTTAGTGGCAAGAATAGACAATTATAATAGTTTATGAAAGATTGACACACACTATTTCTTCAAGGGTCAGAAAAGCTTACCCAGAGTAAATAACATCTAAATTGATGTTGAAAGATGTGTAGGCATTAGGAAAGGTGAGTGAATAAGTTGTTGAATAAAGGAAATTTGAATTTTATAGTTGCATTCTGTATGCATCTGAATTGGTGGAAATATCACATTGAATCACATTAATAAATAAAATTAATATATATTAATCATGAATAAACATGATATAATCATACTACATATTATTTTTAAAGGAATGGAATGAAATTTAAGCTTACTGGAATGTTCTTCTAAGAAAGGAAATTTGAGAAATGAGGCTAAAGAGAAACAATAGCCAGTAACCTGCTTTATATGAAATCTGAAATCTTTAATGACTCTTTTTAACAATTTAAAATTTAAATAGAATTGGTCACCATTGAATAGCAACAAACAGAGTTAGGACAAGATTCCATTTAAATTTTAAAATACCACTGAACTACAATACAGAAAACATTTTGGGAGCAGAAAAAGAAATTTAATTTCCTTTTTTATTAAAATGATATGTATAACTTTCTCCCCATGACTATCACAAAACAATTTAGAAACAAAATTTTATTTCTTTCATTTATTTGTATTAAATCAATTTGTCAGAACTAAGATGCAGACTCTGTTTAAATCAAGTGTATTACTCATGTCCTCTGAAAAGCTCATTGCACACTGTTACTAAAATTAACACTGCCTAAAAGTATCTATTCTTTTTTTTTTCTTTTCGCTTATCCATATTCTTATCCCATTAGTGTCCTCTGGCTTCTATTATTTCTTCTTTTACTATGGTCACTCACATATCTATCAAATATTATCTCATTCTAGATCAGATATTATCATGATAAGCATTGTATAACTGGATACATTAATATTTAATATCGTTGAATTTTCCTTGTTTGAAGTTGTTTTTATGACAATACATGTTCTTTTCCTTCCATTTCAATAGCCCATCTTGGAAGGTTTTGTTTCTGTGTGGAGATTGGCTCAGTGTCCCATTTTCGTATTGTGTGCATGTGTTTTTTTAAGGTTCTGTTTTGAGCCACTCTTATGCTAAAGAGCTTACTTTATGTATGTCTGTGTTTTAAATCAACCATCAGAATTTTGAATTATCCTAGATATCTGCACTCAAAAAAGAATTTAAAAGAAAATATCATTTTTCTCTCCAAATTTCATGTAGCTCATTGAATCCTTTTACTACACAGAATACAACCTATTATTTATATTCGGAAAGATTGCAACCTATATATCAAATGTGTCAATAAATTCTTTTGATTTTTCTATGTATACTAACTCATGAATTATAACCTCTTCTGTCAGTTTTGGTTATGTGCTCACTCTTTCTTTCCTTAAGTGTTCTTCCTATTGCAAACTCCCGTTTCCTCTTCTTTCATTTCTTGTTTTCATATAACCTTTCAAAGGCATCACAGCTAACGTATGTATTGCCACTGGACTGACCTTTTAAGATAGAATATGAGTCATGCCTATTTTTGTACAATAAATTTAAAGTTGGTATTCACTTAATTTCAGGTAAGGGATGTGTATGTGTGTGTGTGTGTGTGTGTGTGTGTGTATAACACAATCTTGCTTTTCACCACTTGTTTATCTATCCACTGTCTTTCTCCAAATATTCTAGTTACCCTGAATTAACTAATTGTCTTCAAATATATTTTGCATCGCTTTTTCTTTTCCTTCTACTATAGCTTCATCCTGATTACTATTTATTTTTCTTTCTAATATGGAGAGAAAAGAAAAGGTTTAATCCTTCCTGTGAAGTAACTTTCACAGAACTCTAAAACTAATTCTGTACATATATTATTGGTTAGTGTTTAATTGACATGGATGCTATTACCTTTAAAAAAAGATAGAAAACATAATTCTTAATCCCAATGCTTTGTTTTCATTTAATACAAAAGAATCTGGGTAATTGATACAGAAACAAGTAGCAATATTACTATAACCTCTTCCACTGACTGCATAAATACTCATATAAGTATGGAATGATCCATACAACAGCAGATAATTCTCTTCCAGACCAAAAAAAGTCAACCAGCTAATGCATTTAAATTTTAGAATCTCTTAGTAGAGAAAGTATCTGTGTAGCAGGTCTTCAGATAGCTCTTTTTTGGTACAGCAATTTATTAACAGTTAATTAGTTGAACCTCACACAATAATGAACGCACAGCCATAATAAAAATCCCATCTGGAGAGATGAAACTTTCAGCAGAAATTTTGGGGTACAGTAGCTTCTGGGCAGACAGACTGAAGATTCCATGAACTAGAAGAGGAATAGTATAAAATTGTTTTGCCCATTTGCAGCCTTTCCTTCTATTCTCTGGAAAGAGGTTGCTGTTTTGGTTGCTTTTCTCATTGCTATGACAAAAAAACCGACACCCACAAGTTAAGGGCAGAAACGTTTATTTAGCTCATAGTTCATAGAGGTTTCAGTCTGTAATTGTCTGGCTCTGAGGCAGGGTGGTGTTGCACACAGGCATCACAGAGGAGAAACAGTTCATGGGAGACAGGCAGAGGGCAGCAAGGCAAGCAAGGGGCCTTAGCAGCTTCTTTCTGCCCCTTATGTTTTATCCAGGCTGCTGGAATTAGGGCAGTGCCAAACCAATCAGTGGACTGATTTAGTAATCACACACACTTAATCTCAGCATCACACACTCTAGGTTCAGCCACCCTTGAAAAAGCACCATGAACCTTTGTGGGGGACACTTAGACACAAGCTATAACACTTGCTTACCCTTTACCTTCTATTCCCCTATGTGAGGTAAGCACTCAGAAGTAAATACTCCTTGAGGGAGTCACAGCATTAGCAATAAGCTTCTTATTAATTGGATTGAGGAAGCTCTGGTACTCTTTTAAGGGTTTAACAGTCTTGCCCTATTTGAAGCTACATTGACATGCTTCTGACTAAAATTTCATCCAAAATCCAATCATTTTCTAATTTATTTGCTTTTTATAAGTTCCACAGACATGTTCAACAATTAGAATTTCAGTAAGATATTGGTTTTGCATTTCAATATCTTTATTTATTAATATCATCCTGAATGTACACCCAGGCTTTTGGAGAAGAGGGTATTATCAGTATAACTGATGCACTATGAACAGTTACTGTTATTTTCTCTGATTCAATTCTTACACAATGAGGTAATGAAAGACAACCTTTGTCTTCATGTACAAGTTCTTTATTGAAGGAAAGAATCTCAACAAAATAAATCATGAGGTTTATGTATGGAGAAAAATAACTATTTCATTCCCTAGCTCATTTACTCTTCTGTAAACATAATTGGAATGTTTCTGAGTTAAAGCCAAATCCTTTGGAAGAGTACTAATTGTACCCACCAAAGCAAAGATAAGACCAATGTCTCCTATTTTATCAACCAGAAAGTCTCATGATCCCATTTTCCCCCTTGAAATATTCTTCCCAGGAAATAAATTCCCTTGTAGTTTGCATTAGCTAATCAGCCATAAGTTAACTTCCATGGAGCCCAGGTCCTAAATTTGAATAAAAACTTCCTCAAAAGACCTAACTGTGCAAAAGCATAAAACATATCTTCTCTATATTCTCATGGATTTTAAACTTGAACATGATCATTGAGAATTATATGCCTGTGTATTTTGCTAATTAATCATACCCACAACTTAAATATAGGTACATTAAAATCATCTACATGAAATACATTTAAATGAAAAGCCAACATATCTACGTTTTTTTTTTTTTATTTTCCAAAGATTGATGGCATTTTAATGATTGGTTGCCACTCCTATTTCTTTAGGCAATGATTCTACCCCATCAGTTATAACACATTAAGGAAAAGAAAAAATAGGTAACTGTTTCAGCCATCAGAATTTCATATCACAGCAATCACTATGAGTAGATTTACTTTAACCTAGCCATCTTTGTTTGAAGACTTTCTGGATTTAATTTGGTCTATCTATCTCATAGGTTGTTACTGATAAAATATGAGAATCAAATTTTATTATTTGAATTATTCCTCTAGTGAAAAGTATAGGGCAATACCTTAGATTTCCAAAGTATAGCGACTTATCTGTAAAAATCTATTGTAATTTGATGGAATCCTGGCCTATGACATCTGCTGCCTAATATCCTGTACGTAGCCCACTTAATTTTTTAAAATTCTGTTACTTTAAGCATTTTATTTTCAGATAAAAAGTAAAGTGCCAGTTCAGATTAGATTTGGATCACAGTAAAGAGAGTTGAAGACACTCGTGTAAACATTTAACCAGGAAAGTACTTCAAGTCTGTTATGTTGGTGCCGGGAAGTCACCAGAGATGCAGATTTCTTCTCTTCTGGTGGGAGCCATTATGGCCTTCATCCTCAAGGTCATCTTTTGGCATACGACAGTTTCCAGTGCTTGAAGCATTGTGTATAGTTTCAAGGCTACAGGGAGGAGGAAGAATGGGGAAGGCATTTATTCTTTCTTTTGCTCACAGAGTTTTGTTGTATGTCACTGACCTTCTCAGGTTCATGTCATGCCTACTTTCCAAAAGATTGGGATATATGTTAATAACATTTCTGTTGCAACCTGGAACAAAATTAAAGTTTCTCCACTGAGTAGATAAAAACAAGCTTGATAGTTACAATTAAGTTAATTCTGTAAGACCTGTGTATTTCCAATACTATCTTTACTTTTTTTGGCACCAAACCCCATAGATAAATGGAAATGTTTAACAAATTATGGCTAGCTATCTGTTTATGTACCTACTAGTCAGGAACTTTATTTTGTGATCTTGATGTTAATACACACATTTTAACATGGGTTGTATATGAAGAACTCATTTGTTACTAGCTTTATTGCTAATTTATTTATAGTATCTTCTACTTTAGATTAGATGTTTACACTTAGGAGATGCCAGCACATGGGGAATATTTTTAAAGCCTGAGACTCAATGAGATTATCATGAAAAAATGACAGATAATAAGGAAATAAAGTGTGAGAATGAAAGCATGAGACATCGTCCTTTCAGAAATCAGGAAGACCTCAGTTCAGGGTAGCTCCAAGAAGATCATGAAGTAAAAGGAAAAGAGAGAGTGCACCTTCTCTAACATATTTCTAATGGAATTCAAGTTCGCTAAGAAGTGTAGCTGTAAAGGAAAAGACAAGTGCCGATAATTTCTCAGCAGATTTGGGACTGTACTAGTTATCCTTACAAAAATATTTTTTGTGGAGTACTGGGGACAAAGTAAGTCCAGAATGGCTCAAGGGGAAATGAGAAGAAGTAAACTGCTAACAGTGGAGGCAAAATTTTACATAAAAGGATCAGAGAGAATGTGAGTTTCAGGACAAAGTGCACTCAGATGGTGGCATTGGAGCTTTCTTTTTCTTCTCAGAACATATTAAAGGCAAAGGATCCTATAGTTAGGAAAAGTCGGTGCAAGGAAGACAATGATTGCCGAAACTACATGCTTGTGAAGACTGGCAGACATGGGACAAAGGACACAATGGAGAAGTGAATAGAAATATGTGGGTCATTGCTATGGTTTAGTTCTAAAATGTCCACCCAAATCTCAAGTTTTTTCAGGGAACTGGATCACAGGGGTGCAATACTCACTAGTAGATTAGTTCATTTTGACATATTGTTATGTGTTGTGGCCAGGTTAGTGTGGATAACTGGGTACCGAATGGGTTGAACAGCTTTCCTCCACCCTGCCCTTCCACCATCCCATTTCTGCCTTGGAGACCGCATACCATGGACTAAAACTAAGAGTCAAACTGAATTGTGGCTGTTGAATATTTTGTCTCAGTGAAAGCAAAGTAACTAAGATACCCACCCATAAAATTTGATTCAAAGACTAGGACAGGAAATCTATCCAAACACAAAATATGCCTAAAATTGTGCTATGTAACTCTATTTGCTTCCTATGCCTGACATGATAAATTACCACAAATTAGGCACCATAGAATCACAGAAATTTATTGTCTTGCTATTCTGGAGGCTACAAGTCTGAAATAAACATATAGTCAGAACCATGCTCCCTCTGAAGGCTCTAGGGAAGACTCTTTTCTAGAATACTTTCTGTTTCTTTCTATTTTGTGTCCCCCAGCAACCTTTATTTGGTAGCTGCATGCCTTTCATCTCTGCCTTAATCTTCACGTGGCTCTCTTCTCTGTGTCTCGAATTGTCCTTTCTCTCTCTTGTAAGAACTCGGATATTGGATTTAGAGTCTAACCTAATCCAGTATGATTATATTTTGATCCTTAATTAAATCTGCAAAGACCCCAATTTCAACTAAGGTCACGTTCTGATATTCTGGGTCTACATGAGGTTTGGGGGAACATTTTATTCACCCCATCTGTCATTTTTGCCCAATTATCACCATCTATTGTTTTTATAGAAAATGTTTTTCTATATAATACAAACTTTGATAAAATGTCAAAATTGGGGTGTCATACAGTCTGCCAGGACTGTGAGAGTACATTCATATGAAAATTTTATTTATATTAGGAGCCAATACCTTGTCATCTTTATAAATTGTAGCCAATGTATGTGAAAGATCAACTTTTTAATTACTGTAAGGTTAAGAGTAAATATCAATGTCCAGCAATGGGAATGGAGCAGTGTTTCTTAAATAGATGTCTGATACAATCGGATGAATTATTGAAGTCTTGTTTATTCTTGATCTAGGATCTGGTATAATATTTTCAGAGATGAAGGCACCTGAGACATCCTCTTTAAATGACATATTTTTCCCAGGGTCTATCAATTAGAAAAGTCATCAGCATCTTTTGCAAATGATGTCCCTTAATATACTATATACACCCTATTTCATAGTATTGCATAATAGTAATTATATAAAACTGTATAATGATTATATAACATATATACATAAATTAATTTCTAGAAATGTGATAAAAACAAATATCTACTCATTTATATGGTCTTTAATACCAACAAGTTGAATATTTTTTCATACAAAATGATGAGAAAGTATTTAACATTAAATGTACATTATTTTACTGGAAAGGTCAAAGCAATTGTAATTAATCAAGAAAACCATCACATTTTAGTTAAGAATGATCTCACTCTTATGTTAATATGTAACTCATAGGATACATTATATAATATTAATTACATAAATTTTTCTTAAAATTTTCTTTAATTTTTTTTACCACATTATTCCAGTCTGTTCAATTGCAAACACTAGTAATATGTCAGGAACAGAGTCTATATTTTATACATGTATCCCCGTTTTGCTCCCTAAGGGCAACAGAGGTACCACAAGGACTAAAGCAAAACGAATAATAAAGCTTGTATTGCCAAAAATGCAATCAATAAACAAATATATGCCTAATACCAAACAATGTACTGTCTTTCAACTGAATTTAGAAATTCCCTATTTCATATTTTCAGGGTAACATTAATACATATGGCTTAGATCATTATGACACCACTCGGTGAACTAAGTAATGCAAATTAATGAAACTATGATGACTATCTAAGCTATTATAATACCTGGAATAATTAATTATTTGAAAATCGACTTAAACATGTGAACATATATTCCCTTTCAGCAGTGCTGCATAACAGAAAATGCACAGCTAAATTGAGGCTCAAATTAATCAATGTATATAAATTTTCCTGGTAATAATATTTTGAATTAAGTAACATGGATGTTTCTATAAGCAGTTCTAAAAATAAATGCATATACTGAAAGACTAAAAGGAAACATATTGCACTTAGCAAAATCAGGCAACAAGCCTAAAGATATAATGTGCTTTTCCTCACCATTTGTTTTGCTCTTATTATGTAGTCAGTTCTATCAGAGATTCGTAGGGTGTCAATTTGCAGCAGGAAACTCAGTACCTTTCAACCAAATAGAATGTTTAGCTACCTAAGGGAGGTAGCAAAATAAAACACTATCATTGGAACCTTAAAGGAAACAGAAAAAAATATACAAATCCTATGGGCCAAAGAACATGTACATGAACTCTGGGAAACAGGACACTTTGAAGGGCAATTTTCCATGATTTGCAATCTCTGTATCTTTTAATCTCGGGGATTCTATCAGAGGAAGAATTATCTTGACTAAGATCATTTCTGGCATTTTCTCAGGTACCTATAGTGCTCATTCTGGCTAAACTACATCCCACAGTGTGGGCAGATGGCTCCAAAAAAATTGACTAATGCAGACAGCAGTGGTCTCTTCTGACATGTTGTGAATGGGTGACGCTTCAGACCAAAAATGTTTTTCCTGCTTCCAATCTCAAGTGTGAAAAGTTCTTACCAATTATTCTTCATAAAGGGTAGTACCTCATCCTCAGAAATCCTGCTTTTTCCCAGAGTTAGTGATGATATGTTAAGGGAAAAAAAGACGAACAGACAAACCAAAAAATTACTTTGAGCACTGTATCCTCAGGACAGAAAGAAGCTATAAAATCAAGGTGCTGTGAAGTAATTATATGTTATAATGATGCATTTGTATTCACACAGTGTTACAGAAAAAGGTATGACAACCTGCAGTATTTAAAAACATGCTAGAAACTCCTTTTCCTTGAAGAAACTTGACAAACTAAATGAATCCTGACAAACTGAAATGTTGATGTATGATTCTCTGCCTCGCAAGTGTGCATCAACAAAAATATAATTGATATAAATTAAGTTTGGCAGGTCACTCAAAGAACGCTTAAAAATACACTTTTCTGCTTTCATAGAGTGTAGAGTGGTATACACACTATCACAATAATATAATCTCTAAATTGATCTCATTTACTTCTTTAATCTACAAATTTAACTGTGAGGCAAAGAGATTAAGAAATGTCACATCTATGCAGACGTGTTATGGGACAGGTATAGTTATATTGTTAGGTGCACATATGAAAAAAGGTGCTAGAGACAAACAGGACTAAGGATTATATTATTTCAAAATAACTCACAAAAAAGGCCCTAAGAAGTCAGACAAAACAAGAAACAAATAACTGTTAAAAAAAAAAAAAACTCTGATTTATTCTACTTTAAGGAAATATACATACATGATTCATGAAAACACTTTAATTACTCTTTTGTTTTCACTTTGAAAAGGCGGTGTAATATTTCATAGAATAATTTAAAGAAGTTCTAATGCCAGTGGCCTTACCCAAAATACATACCTCAAAATCAGGGCATCATTCAGTCTCAGAATGAAATATCATTCAAATACACACTCACTTGGTTACAGAATGAACAACAAAATCAGCAGTAGGACATCCTGCTTTTTAAAGATACTCGTCATCCTTAAAAACAAAGAAAAGGTACTTATCAAGTATCTTATCAAGATTATTATCAGGATTAAGAAAAATAATATCATGAAATGTGGATTTGAGTTGCTTCATTAGGGGAATATGAATTTTTCTCCTTTTTTTTTTGGGTGATGGAGTAGTTTTAAGAACAACAGTAGGGGATAAGGATTTAGCCTGGTGGTTAGAGTGCTTGCCTAGCAAGTCTAAGGCCCTGAGTTCGATCCCAGGCACCACAAAAACAAACAAACAAAAGAACAACAGTACATTACAGTGTTTGAGTGAATAAAAAATTTTTCGTGAAGAGTAAAATAAGATTAAAGGAGACTTATTAAGTAAGACAACCTAATACTTCAAATTAAATTAATTTTGAAACAAAGTAGCAGTAAACTTTCAGGATACGCTCAAGAGACAAGGGAAGATGAAGAGTAGAGAAATATAGAGGTGTAGGCACAAGGCCAGGAGTACACTGATTGCTGATCCTCATTCGTCTGCAGAGAAAACCTCCTGAGCTCCACTTCCAGACGTCTATCCTCCACTGTCATGCACTCCCATTACTTTTGGACAAGAGACTGAGACCTGAAGATGGTTTGCAGTGGAGCTTGAATAGAGGAGGGACAGTCATAATGGCCTCTTACATCCAGCCTCTTTCTTGAAAGTCACATGGAATTTGATTCTCACCAATGAATTGCTTTCTTGTGCTCTACTACAACACCACCACTCCTCTGAAAAACTTAGGAGGTTTGTGTCAGTTGGTGAATATATATTCATACCTGTTAATTCTTCATGATGGATTGAATTTTTGCTTTGATATATTATTCTTCTTTATGGCTAGTTACAATTTTTGTATTAAAATCTATTTTGTCTGCTGTTGGGGTGGTAACTCCTGCTTGCTCTTCATCACCATCTGCATGGTTGACTTCTACTTTCTTCTGCGCTTTCAGCTACTGTGCACCTGAGTGCAAAGTGCGTCCTTACCGCCATCATGTAGTGGAAAAGTTTATTTTCACTCTTCTAATCTACAAATTTGTATTGCAATTTTAATTTTTACATGTAATTGGTAATAAGTTATAATTAAGAACTGCTATTTTAATGTTTGTTAGGATTAACCCGTATTTTTATGGTTGCTGTGCCCTTGTTCATCCATTACTGCCCTGTTTTGTGTTAAATAAGTTCTCAGAGTATCATTTTAGGACCTATGCTATTTCTTTTAATATATTTTCTTTTTTTCTTTTATATTTACTTTTATGTCGGTTTAGTATGCAGGACTTTTTTTGTTATTGTTTTACATGGCAGGTCAGCTAGTGACAAATTCTGTTTTTTTTTTTTTTCCTGAAATGTGTTAGTTTACACTTCATTTTTGATAATTCTCACAGTTTAGTTAAACACTGGATATTTTGAACATGATAGTATAGCTGTGTTTTCTACTCATTATTCATTAATGTGTTTATTATTGTTTTTCCTGGAGTAATCCTATAGAGTGGAGAGATGTGTGAATGTGCGTGGGGGGAGGGCTCCTGAAGCCTCTGCTTGGCTAGCTTGCTTATTAATTAAAGTTTGGATGGATTCTTTTAAATCCCCAGGCAGGCTCTCACTGTACTCTCAGGGAATCTGCACCTGTGTTTGGTCCTAATCAAATCTCCGGTGAGCTGTTTACAACTGCACCTTAAGCTTCACTTTTCTGCTTGCGCAGGCCTACGAACAGTCAAATGAGAGCTTCTGGATTTCTCAGGTTTTTCCTGAGGGCGTACAGGCCTGGTCTTCAATATTGTTGGATCCTGATACAGTTTATCAACATCGCCTCTTAGGTATCTTCTTTCTGGAATTTTCCTTTTGTGACTTTTGACCAGCGGTGGCTATTCTTAGAGGTGGCGTTAGCTGGGTCACTGAAACGTTTCACAATAGATGCTGGTTGTTTCGAATAAACATCTCTGTGTAGGGCTTTCTTTAGTTAGTGAGGCTGACTCAGGTCAAAAAGAGAGAAATGTGAGCACTCACAAGGGACTTATTTAAGACGCTTCCAGACAGATCAAATAATAACAGTAATCATAGGTTAGACTTTCGTGGGAGCTCCAAAATGTTCTGTGCCCTCTCGGGGCTATGGATGTCTGGTGTTCCTGGGTTTTCTAGGATTCTGTTTTCAAAACCAAAGCAGAGCCCAAGTGGAAGATATGAATGTGGCCAGGAAAATGACCCAAACTTCAGTTTCTTATCTAAATTTTAACTGTTTTTCTGGATTATATGTTCCACAAATTTTTGCAAACTTTTCGTTTAAGAAGCAAATTTTGAGAAAGTTAATTTTTCCCATTTCTTACCAACATTTCCCTTGCTTTTATGGAGTTAATAAGCATTCTCAGGTGTTTATTTCATCACATTTGTAGTGCTGAGTGTCCATGTTTTAAATTTTATTATTTTAATCTAAGTCTTACTCTTTTGTCACATTCATATGGGGAAATGCCATAAGTCAAAGAACACAGAAGATAATACAAGGCAATGAAATTAAAATGGTTTGAAAATGTTGTTGTGTGGGAACAGAATAAGAATTTCAGTTAAATTCTCTTTGGTCCAAATTTTAATTATTAACTCAAAGACTTGAAATTTTCTTTTTCATCACTGATGCACATAATTTTATTCCCTTCCCATGGGTTAATAATATGCTTTAAAAGAGTTTTAAAAATCCTCAATAGTATGTTTCAGTAAATTGAACTTTAGTTTAAACTTTAAAAATACAGGTTCCATGTTTCCTAGAAGTAGAAAAGTTTCACTTACATAACAAGCTATAGAAGCAATATAAAAAGTCATCATCAAAGCTTTAACTTATATGGTAATCTAATTTTTTTGGCCAATATCTTTTATTGATAAAATACTTATGTTAATATCAATAAAACATAATTTAGCTATTATCAATTAAATTATTATTAAAAGTGCCTTCAGGAGTTTGTAAAGTTGCATAAGCTAAGAGACAGAAAGCTGCCTCATCCCTATATTTCCAATCTGAGCTTTTCTGAATCTGCTTATGGATTCTTTGATATTGATGTGACTTGTCGAGAGACTGGACTTCAAAGAAAAAGCAATGTCATTAGGAAAAAATGTAATTTTTCTTCCTTCCCTCCATCTTATGATCAGGTAAACTTTTAAACTCAGCTCTGACTAAAGAAAAAAAAAGTGTGTTTGAACTATTTTTTTTTCCTCTTTAAAGAAAGATTGAAGGAAGACTTCAAAGAACCTGTCACAAAAGGCATCATACCTATGGTTGAGGGTGTGATTCCTACAGGCCTCAGTTCAGCCCTCAGGGATAGGGGTAGATCTAACTCCAAATGGATACAGGACTCCCTTAGATCTAATCACTTCTAAAAAGTAAAAGGAGACTTGCAAAGACGGCATGCATAGGGTAGAATTTAAAGCACCCAGAGACACTACACAAACTATCAATATTGATTTAAATTATGTTCCTCATATGAAACGTAACCTCAAGGTCTTATTTGCACAGCTTTCTCCTTCTATAGAAAATAAAACCAATTCAAGAGAAGCTGGTGATTATATTGCTACTTGGACATGCCAGAAAAAGTACATAGTCCATTATGCCTCTACATTACTAGGACTATGAAGAAAGGAATAAGCAAAAGAGGAATAAAGAAGGAAAAATATTAAATGAAATATTACACAGCAACCCATAAAGGTTTGTCTAGATATGTGGCATCTGGGATTTTTTAAAACATCCAAAAATCCATATCTCACACATAGAAAGATTTATCTGACACTTTTTCAATGTTAACACCAGTATCTCATTCCTTTCCAAGTTTAACTTTGGATTTTTATTCATTTTTTCCCTTTTAAAGTAGAAATTTGATCTCACCGCAGACCATCTTCTCTGGCATCTAGGTACCTCGTCATATTCAGACCACCTGCTGCCCACCTCTATCAATAGCCAATTACTAAAATTGCTCCAAAATGTTTCAAACATTATTCTTCAATGTAGTTGGAAAATGTATAAAAATATTACATGAAGAAAAGTACATTCTCGCCTTTCTGCCTGTGTCCAACTTACCATTCTTCTTCATTTCAGCCAGGAAACCTCTGCAGTGAGTCAAAGTTACAGCTTGTCACAACAAGATCATTCTCTCATTCTTTCAATTTCTGTGAAGGACAAAAAGGGCTTACTCATCTTAATAAATAAGCCCTAACGAAAGAGGGATTGAGATGCTCATTGTTCATCTGAACAATGCGCTCTCAAGAATCACAAACAATATTTCTCCTGTTTTCTCTCTTGGTCGTGATTTAACACACACCTGTCAGATTTCATTTTCACGAGCAATACCAACAAAATTTTATCGCAAACAGAGTCAGCTTAAATTTACTGTAGGGCCATAGTAACTAATGGACAGACTTAACAAGTTTAAAAGTCAGAGATCAAATAGATGACCCTTATATGAAATAAAATTGGAAATGTATCTATGAGAAGGAAGGCAAGACCCTGACAGGCTGAATTTAAAAAATACACTTCTACAAAATGCTTCTTAAACTAGATTTTTAAGGAAGGAAAGGATTAAAGCAGTAATAAATAGTAACAATAATAACAAAATTGTTATATTATAAAATGGCAAGATTTGGAAACTGAGTATTGTGGTTAAGTATGCTGTTTAATACATTTCTGATGAAGGCCTGGTTAAATCTGACCAGTCTGAGTTGCACAATAAATATATACCAAAGCAAATTCAAAATTCTATAACTTCTGTATATTTGATTTTTTTCCCTTTAATTTAAAATATTTAACTCTTAAGTTGTATTTCTCCTTTATTCCTTTTTCAATTGAATTTTCCATTGTGATTTTACAATGTCTCTGCTATATGGAAATAATACTTGTTCTTGAAAATTTCTTTTGGAGATTTCCACAACTTGAAAACATATAGGATAATGAGCGTATAAGAACTCAGGCAACAACAAAAAATGGACTGTATTTTCTTTTATTTTGAGGTCTCTAAGTGAAATCAATAAATGTGACATAAAAGTATTATCAGTTCAGAGTTGGGGATTTAGCTCAGTGGTAGAGCACTTGCCTCGTAAGTGCAAAGCCCAGAGTTTGATCCCCAGCATCCCCTCAAAAATATATTACCAGTTCACAAATTTACTAAAGTAACATCTTCAAGGTAGTTTCTCATTTTTAGCCATTACTCTAAACAATTTTTATAGTTATATGAGGTGGTTTAAATATAGGTGGTCAGTCCTCTCTATTCAACTCAAAGTGACTGACAAAAGTTGTTACATTTAGATTAATATTGATCCAAGTTACTTTTCTTATTTTATCTCTTTTGAGCTCACTTACACTTAACATTTGTTGTTCTCATGTCATAGATATTAGATTGTTTACTGGAACTGGGTAATTGTAATATATTGTGATCTATATATCACACAAAAACTAATTTCACTTTGATTGATAGGTACAAAGATTTTTCAGTTTTGGCACTAAAGCATGTTGGATATGACATGAGATTTAATTTATAAGCAAAGTATCTTCCCTGCATTAATTCAGACATGTAATCACTTCCAGGATTACTTATACTTTAAACATTTATACTATCTATATGTGCTTCAGTTACAAAATTCACCCAGTATCTCTATATCAATGAGAGTCTCAGGAACGATTTTTGATTATTCATTTTAGGTGTCAATATGACTGGATTAAGGGACACTTAGTTGGTGATACATTATTTCTGAGCATGGGTGAGCATGCTTTGGAAGAGATTTGCATTCAAATCAGTGGACTAATAAAGATGAACTCTTATTACATAGATGAACCTCATCCAAATAGCTGTAAGTCCAGAGAGAACAAAATGAAACTGAAGAAATTACTAATTCTTGCTCTCTTTTCTGGAGCTGGCTCTCCCTTTTTGTCTTGTTCCCAAATCTTAGATTTTCAGATTCTCTGGTCTGTAACCTCATAGTGAGAGTTATATCATCAGCTTCCCTGGTTGAGACCTTTGGGCATGCAGGGAGTCATTCTGCTGGCTTTCCCGGTACTGCTCCTGAGAGACTGCCTATTACGGGACTACACAGCTTCCTAATGATTTGTGCCTATTCCTTTGGTTAACTGCCTTTCTTATGTCTACTTATGTCAATATTGCATTGGTTCTGTTTTTCTGTATAAGCCTGAATAATATACTACTCAAGTGGTGTAATTTGGGCAAAGTGTAACAGATTTATATATTAGCCTAAAGGTGAAAGGAAGACATAAAAAACATGCAACTAACAAACAAGCGAATGACAAACAACTTGCCTCTAACACCCAAGGTTAATGGGAGGCCAGTATTGTGAGAAAATTATCTAACGGGAGTCGGGGCTCTTTGTCATAGGACATACTTATCTACGAGGAAGGAAGGACAGATTTACTTTTCTTCCCTCAGAACTATTCCCATTACTTGTTAATGGTTAAATCCAACTAAAAGGTGGAGAATAAGGAAGCCCACTAATGTAATCCAAATAGACCTGATGTAGGCGTAGGGCGTGACAGAGTGGAAGGTGGATCTTGGGGTGACTCAGCACACTTGTTTAGAAGTTTATTATGTTCAACAATGTTTCGAACCTTTGTGCTTATCTCAGGAGGTTCATCAACAGCATAATGCCAAATTTTCTCCAATCAAGTCAACCCTAGAATAGAAAAACTTTATGCCTTATATTGTCTTCTATCACATCAGGGTGTTGTTATTTGTCTTATCTTAACCCATTAATCCACTCCCTAAAAATATTAATTACAAGCTTTTATCTGACTCTTAATTTGGCGGCTTGCCTTTTGTTATGCCCAGATTTTTATTTCTTCATACAGATTTTCTTTAAATGGCATCTTGTTAGAGATGCTACATCAATCTGGAAACAGAGACATTATAGGCATTGTAAAAATAAGGCATTTTAATAATTACATTTTGGAGAAATGTGAGAGCTGTTGTGGAAGGAAACTAGAAGAAAGGCTCATGGGAGCAAAGAAAGAGCCACTGACTGGTCCCATGAAACATTTATTACAACTGAACAAATTGGAGCTTGAAAGGAAAACCGAGATGTGAAACACACCACATGCCAAAGTCAGACTGTGCAGAAGAATTCATGGTGCATTTCACGGGATGCTGTAGACAGTCCAACCACCACGTCATGGAATTCTCACTATAAGGAAAACGGATACTGGGCATCATACCTCCTGGTTTACAAAGGGCTTCTTAGTCTGTCTGGTCCTCTATAATAACATGACTTGAGTGCTTACAGGCAACACAAATTTATATCTCACTTTCTGGTGATTTGACAATCTGATATCAAAGTGTTGGTAGATTTAGTGTCTGGTGAGGAGCCATTGCCTTCTGTCTGTGTCTCCACTTGTTGTAAGAGACAATCAAGTTCCCTGGAACTTATTTTATAAGGACATTAATCCCATTTGTGAGGATTCTACACTCATATTCTTCCCACTTCCCCTCGTCCCTACCTCCTAACATTATCATCTTGGGAACTGGGTTTCAACATTTAAATTTTGAGTAAAAACAAATATTCAGACCATAATATTAACTAATGAAGAAATATGCAGCACCCATGACTTATTTTTCCATTTTTTCCTAGCACAGCTCAAAATTTCATTTCTTTCTAACATTTAAGGCTATCTAAAATTATCTTTTTTTTTGTACATAAAGAGAGGAACCTATTCTGCTTTATTCCATGACATCTCCTCATACCTAGTAAAGCACCTGGTTTATACTAATTTATTTCTGTATTTTAAAATACTTTGAACTAATTAATAATGAATGAATACATATATGGAGAAAAAGTCAATGAATCAATCAACAAATTCTAATTTGTATTATAGTACATTAGATGCCTGGAGATAGTTTGACTTTCAAAATGATCTCACACAAAAATTGACTTGCAGGCTTAATAATATTTAACAAGTTGCAACATCCCAGTTAGTCATTTCGCTTAGACGAACTTTAGTTGAACTTTATAAACTTGAGTTTAGTCCACTCCGTTTTCATTAAGTCACATCCTCTGTTAACCATTTCACTTTACTGTGCCTTCTTTTATACCATGCTTGTCCACGACTTTTTCTTTTTTTTTAACCTATTCATAGCTACAGAGAGTAAAAATGTAATAATGCAAGCTCATTATTGTAGAAGTCCATATGTTGCTGTCGTTGCCTTAGCTGGGGTTTTGCAAGGCATGGTTTAGTTAATGCCAGTTTCTCTAGAAACATATTTTGTACCATCCTTTTATGGTGAAAGCTATGTATAGGAAAAAAATGAAAAAAAAAAGAAAAAGTAAAACATACACTCAAGATGGGAGAGGCTTAGGAAGAAATACTTTATGAATATTTTAATCTTTCAGTTTTGTATATAAATTATGTTTTCTTTTCATACATTTGCAAATTCTCCAACCATCTTTCCATTCTCTTCCATGTTAACTTACTTCCCCTGCTTATGTATATCTGTGTTCTCACCTGTCCTCTTAACTAGAATGCTCAACAGTGCCCCAAAGTGGCATCTTAGTAGCCTGAAAGAATCAATTCACTTCTCTAAGGGCCTATTTTGTTTTCAGGAAGTAACACACGCTCCTGGAAGATATATGGTTAAAGATGAGCAAAATTAAACCTTTGCTTTTTATTAAAAGATATTTGTCTCCAATAGTATGAATGATTAAAATTAAAGATAACTTTTGAACCATGAAAATAGCAGTAATCCATATTTTCCTTTAAAATTTGCTTAACCCTGTATTCAAGGAAACACGACCTTTAAGCAATGCTAGCTCAAAGGTCTGCTTTTTCCCTGGAGATGTAGGAATTTGTGAAGTTGAACGAGGTCTCCTCGCAACATATTCTTCCCCCAAAATACATATAGAGAGATTACTGAAAATAAGATCACTTTTTGCAATATCTCCCAATTAAAAGCAAATGAAAGTAAAAATTATCCACCAATTTATAATCCTTTCAGAAAGAAATCATGGCCTGTGGGACCAGGGCAACTATAGGGCTTTCTTTTCTTTACTTTGAAGGATATTTGGAAGGAGTTCTGAATTAGAAATGTGAAGTTCAATGAAATATCATCCTTGCTGTGATATCTGAGTTTATGAGTCCCAAACAATGTTTGGTGTTGAAATATTGAATTTTAGATGACTAAATCTAAAATTGATCATATCCTTGCCTCATGTAGAAGTACTGATTTTGGAGAACATATTCAGTCTGATAAAATTTATTACAATACATGAAAATTGACTTTAATAGCCTAGCTTGTTAGAACTCAAAGAAAGAACATTTGTTTAAAACACTTGCAGAATATGCAAGAAATGAAAGCAGTTTTATACATACATACACATGGAAAAATTATACATGATGAATACAAAGAGTTATGGAAGTCCAAGGACCACATTTTTATTACATGTGTATGGATAGATAGGCAGGATTAAGATGAAAATCCAGCCTTGGATTTTTGTTAGTAAAAATCAACTGAGGTGATTGTAGCATCTGTGCTGTTATAGCCTCACAGGGTTCATACATAGCTAATGATGAATAAGTTCTAAAGTACATTGTTTTTTACTTCTTCAAAACATTTTTGTGAATTTCTATATCATGTTCAAGAATTTCTCTGGATTTTTTTTATATAAACAGCTTATATTATAATATGAACAAATGTATTCCAGTAGGCTAGGAAAGATTTATATAAATTGTAGGAATCTATGGAAAGTTTAATGGTGCTGAGGGCCTACACCGATGAAAATTTGATGTTGAAAAAATATTCAGTGGCAGTGCATGAGTGGCTCTTGTGGGTATTTAAAGGCAAGCACCTTAAGCCCTCTAAAGAAAGCTTGCTTTGAGAAACGAGGTGCCAGTGTGATTGATCAAGTGAATGAATGAGTGGACAGTGGTAGCAAATGACCATATTGAGATCACAGGAAGCTGTCCACAGGGAAAC
This sequence comes from Hystrix cristata, assembly GCA_004026905.1. NCBI lineage: Eukaryota > Metazoa > Chordata > Mammalia > Rodentia > Hystricidae > Hystrix > Hystrix cristata. The sequence continues at coordinate 31,177 of PVJO010002505.1, read as the reverse complement.
TTGTGTGGCAATATAAATCCCTTGCTTTTAGTGGTGAACAAAGTTTTTAGAAAGACTTGAGCAGAACAGAGATATTGTGGGGTACAGCACTCAAAAACAACAGTTTACTTTGTTTTTGTTTTTATTGTTTTTAGAATAGATTTTAGAGGTAATAGTGAGATCAGAAGATGAATTGAAATAATCTATGTGAAATACGGGATCTCCAGCAACCCGAAGTCAAGGATATGAACACATTTCTCAAAATAGCCTGTGAAGGAGTAAACCTCAGTACTGAAACAATTATAAAACAAGAGTAGTAATCCCAAAGTGCAGCGTTGAATTGAGAGGCATTGAGTGATTGCTATATAAAATACTGCGGAGAAGACAACAGAAACTAAAACTGATTCATCAGATGCTTGAGCCTGCTCTTTCAGCAAGTGAGAGTCAAACATCATGTTGGAATTTGGAAGTCGGCTACAACTGGACTGCTTACGCTAAGGAAATGACCAGACTCAGAACCACAGACATTTTTCGCTGCCTAAGCAGCACTGTAGTATGCTGGCCACTGGATATCTTGAAGTGAATACTTTCAGTAGATGAGTGAGGGAAAATGCCTCTGTCATAGAGGTTCAAAAAGAGGAAAGAAAAAATTGCAGTGAATATACATAACTTTCAAGGAAAAAAGTTTTAAAAAGTGAACAGTCAAAACAAAACTAGGTTATCAAGAAAATTTTTTTAAAGAGAAATTTATAATATTATTATATGTTGGTGGAATTAACAGGAGAGCTATGGGAGATATGGCAAGGAATACAGAGAAAATTGTTAAAATGATAAATCTGTGAAACAGATAGGGACACAGTGACGAAGCAGAAGAGCTGCTTTCATCCATGACGACAGGAGCAAATATAGAGTATACTCTGGTTAATATGCATACTGTGTTCATACTGTATGGTTAGTATGCACACTGAGGAAATTCCATTTGTGATGACTTTTTTCCCAGAAGTAAAATCATCAACTGGAAATGAGAACCGGCAGAAGCAGATGGAGTTTTCAAACTAAAGAATGAGGTGTGAAGCTACAGGATAATGAATGGCTGAGGGAATGTAGAAGTCCCCCTGGGAGGAGTAAGAGGCCACTTGACCCTAATTGTCATGATATTAAAAGGAAGCCAGGAAAGAGGCTTATGATTACCTACAACAACTGCTGACTCCAGGAGTAACTAAAAATTAGATCTAACAGTAGGTAAGGATAAAAATAAGAATAGTTACACAAGTGAATTGATACTGTGGAAGATTATAATTGTGAAGTATAGGATCAAAGACGTTTAAGAAAGGAAATTAGCACATGAGAGACATGAAGGGAATTCAAAAGATACAAGACTTAAACAGCCCACATAGTAGATTTGGAATGTTTAAAGGCTAAGTTGGATAGATAAGTGTAAAAAAGTCATTCATGAAATTGAATGTATGGGATCGTTAAATAAGGTTTAGTTACAGAGAGATTAATTTACTGAAAATGCATTTTTGTAAACACAACAATTATGACAGATTTTTCAGTAAAACTACAAAGAATAAGGAATTGAAATTTACAAATATTGAAAGAAAATAAGCAGAATCAGAATTTAAAAATTGAGCGGTATCTTAACATCACAAAGTTATACCATTTATTTCACATTCATTAGAAAGACATACATAATCATTTTAAGAACCAGAGGATGTTGATATTGGTGTGAACGAATGGAATTCCACAAATCTGTGGTAATGTAAAAGGTCAAAGCCACTTTTTCAAACAGTTTGGTAGTTTCTTAAAGTATTAAATGTAAATTTACTATCTTAAATATTAACTCTGTTCCTCATTTATAACCATGAGAAACGAAAACATATGTCCATATAGAGATTACAAAGCAAATAGAGATAGTAAGATATTTGAAAATAGCCCATATATACATATATATACACACAAATATATATAATCCAAGTGTCCATCAATTAGTAGATGAATAAAAAGTATACACATTGATATAAAGTAATATAATCCATAAATGAAAAAAGAAATATCGATTCATACTACAACGTGCATAAACCTGAAAAGCATAAGGTAACTGAAAAGCCCAGACATAAGTGACAGAGAGCTTGCCTGCAAGCCTAAGGCCATGAATTTCATCTCCATCACCCCCCTACCAAAAAAAAAAAAAAAAAAAAAACAGACATAAAAGATCACGTATTGTATAATTTCACTTCTAGGAAATATCCAGGGAAGGCAAATTTCTAAAGGAAAAAAAATAGAATCATGGCTGATTGGTCATGAGATAGAAAAGGAGGGTGTCAGTCAGCCTGAAGATCTTCCCAGGGTGATGGCCGTGTTTTAGAACTAGGTTATGCAATGGTGTCACAACACAACGAATTTACTAAATAATTACAAAACATCATAGAATTGTACAATTAAAATGGGTACATTTTATAGTATGAAAATTATAACTTAATTACATTGCTTTAAAATGATAGCTAAAGTGGCTTTTAAAAGGAGCAGTGATAGTTGGTTCTATTTGGTGATATGAGATTTGAGAATTTTTTTTTTCAGGGTTGATATAGAGCACTTGCAGGGGCAAAAGAGACTTGTATGGAAGCAGCAATGAATGAGGGATGTCTTTGCCTTATTTCTAGCTCCATATGTGGGAGGAAAAAAGATCCGCTTCCACTTGTAGATTCAGTGTCCTACAGGTACACACAGGAGCCAGAGCAAGGACATCAGAAGAACATTAAGAGAAGGGAACGAATGCAGCCTACAGTGAAATTTACTAGTGTAAGAATGTTTCTAACTGTATACCAGGAGTGTTTTAGAGCTCAGAATGTTTGAGAAGTGAGTCAGAAAAGGGGACAGAGAGCTTTAAGGAACTAAGAAGCAGGAAAAACCTGCATATTCACACAGACACAAATAAGACAAAGGGTATGTGCTGTGAACTTTGTAGGTCCTGAGATTATACCCACCTTGCAAGCTAATAAATTAACCAGTTTATGTTTCAAGGATGCTGGCAGGAGACACTACATTTCTGTTAAAAAAAAAAAGAAAGAAAGAAAGAAAGAAAAGAGGAATTTATTACAGCAAATCACGTGCAATTCATGTTCACTTTGTTTTCTCCTTTCCTCCAAGTTCTTTCTACAGGACAGAGGTTTCCCCTACAAGGATCTATGGGGAAACAGTATGTGCTGTATATTTGCCTCATAGATAAGGAAATTCAAACTTATAGACTCTAAACTTGTCTTTTATATTTGCCACAAGTTAACTCACTTAACCTTTGTCCTGGACAAGATATTCTGGACACTATATCAGAAAATATAGCATATTGGGAAGGTAGCATATCGATCTTCCAAGGCTATTCGCCATACAAGTACAATGGAAAAGATAGTCTACAAACAACGCTGTCTAACCTTCTACTCATAAAATATGCAGAAACACAAAACCTCCATGGAGAACCTCTGAGTAAAGGAAAAAATAAATAAGTCCTTGTGTTTTTTATCTTACTGTAAAATCAATAAGATAGTAAGACAGTTAACTATCAGGAAGTAGAGAGAGGAAAGTGATTCTTGCTAAACCATCAATTTTGGAGCTTTTCCTCAGATTTAAGAAATCTGGAAGTGGGATCTTAGGGGAAATCAAAGCCTTGATATTCAATGTATTTTATACAATTTTATTCACTTCTCATATTGGTGCAAAGGCTCTAAAGTAGAATTAGATTATTATTGAGACGTGTTCACTTTTTAAGCAGGAACGTTTTCTCTGTTCCTTTGGGAATAGATTGGGCTTTATGACTTTCTTGGACGCAATTGGATCTTAATAGACCTAAGAGGGTACAAGTGAATACTGTATTTGAACTGTGCTTGCAGAACTGGTCTTGATTATTTTGCATCTCTGTCATCTCCATGGAAAGAAAACACACAATTGAGGGCAACCTATAGGAGCCAAGCCTCAGAGACAGCAGTGACTTTAGTTAATATTAGCAAAGGTACCAGGACTAGCTAGGCCTGTAGTCTACAGATAAGTAAGAATGAAGCATTGCTTTGTATTAGCCCATTGAGTCTTGGGGTGTTTTTGGTAGTAGCTAAGTTATCTACAAATTTAATCTAGAAAAGGAATTGGAGAGAGTGGAAGTAAATGTTTTTGGACTAGGGATTAAATGCAGAAGCATAGATAGAAATGGAATTCACAATAAAATCTGTGTATGTTCTCATGTGACAAGTATGCTAGGAGTAGGAATTCCAGGAAGGGTTTGTTAGCCTAAGTAAGTCTTCATTCTTCAAGTTCTTTGCATTCCAAAATTCTTAGCATTCACTGATTTGTTTCAGATTGGCAAAGAGCTACATTCCATTTCATGTTATATTTACATTGTTATTTAGCATTATTAACGATATCATTTTGAATTAATAATTATATTATTATATGATAATAATATAAAGTGAAGCTGTAAGTATTAGAGTTAAAGATAAATAGGTGCATGGACATAATTTAAAATTTCATGTACAGCTTGATCTTGACTCAAAAACCCTTAACTTACCTGCAACCAAGGACAGCACAAGAATCATCGTCCGGGTTTGTGTTTGTCTGTCTGTCTTGCTTGCTTCTTTGCTTGCTTTCTCACTTTCTTTCTTGGGATATCGCTCTCTTTGTCTCAGTCTCTCTGTCTCTCTTGAGTTAATACCCAAGGAAAAGTTAAAGAAGTTGATTCAGAAATGTCTTTTAGCACATATATAAAATTGATAACTTATTAATTACAAATATGAATCTACTCTCACATATAGGCAGCAATCTACAAAGAACTACAAAGAAACAATACATAAAGAAATAAACAAACATATGCAATGTCCTGTTACAAATTAGAAATCTTAATTTCCAGAGAAGCAGGCTTTATATTGAGGTTTATACAGTAGAAATATTAGTCTTATTATAATCTTTTACCTGTGTGAAGACAGTGTGATATGAAAACAGGAGGGCCCTGCCTTGCATTGCATAACCAACAATATCCTGAATTCCAAGTTGTCTAGTTAAATATTCCTTTTTGGAAATGAAAAACACACAAATTTTATATCAGATGTATAATGATTTTCCCAGTGAAACCTCATCAAAACCTAAGTTTAACAAATTTTAATTTCGATTTCAGGGATACAGAAGATTCTGTTGTAACTTGGCCATGGTCAGAAATAGGCCATGTCAAGTCGGGTAAGATGGTACACACATGAAAGCCCAGCTTTCAGAAGGCTGAGGCAGGAAGATCACTCTAAGTTTAAGGTTGGCCTGGGCTGCATAGTGACACCGTGTCTCAAAAACAAAAAGCAAAAAGAAAAGAAAACCAGAAATGTGTAATTGTGAAAATTGTTCTCTGAATCAAAATCCATCCTATATATTTATTTAGAGGTACCGTTTTTCTACATCAAATATACAGATTAATTAAATGACACTTTTGCAAAGATAATAATATACCAAAAGAGATAAGTTGAAGTAAATGGAATTGAAAATGTATTAAAATAAATATGAGTAACCTTATTAATATTATCATACTCTAACTTCAGGCTACTAAAATAACCATTGTACACAGAATATTTACCTATTATACATTTTTGTCCCTTACACATCTAAATTCTATATTATTTAATAATCAAATATTAAAACAAATTTTAAGAAATTTATTTTCCCTGTGTTAAAATTTTGGTGGTTGAAATGAGATTGACTGAAGAGCAAGAATCAAAGATAATGCTTCTCTGCACAAAACTTTTAGTGGAAAGTGAAAGAAAGTCATTTTATAGGTGAACTGAATATACACATATATATAACAGATGCTTATTTCTATAATACTGTCATTGTTATTGAGGTGGTTGTAAGACACAGATAAGTTTATTATCTTAGAAGTATATCTGCCTCTCATGAAATTGTTCATACAATATTTCCTTAAATAATAATTTCAGAAATTATAACAGTAAATTTCTTTATGGTAACTATAAAATACAAACATCACTTTGGTATCTAAGAATAAAATTGCTTTGAAACTTCTTGCAAATTTAGAATAAAATGGTTATGATAAAGACAGCCCAATTTTCAGAGCACCACCTAAATTCTTGTGTTGTACTACAGCATCTTTTTTTTTTTGGTTTTTTTTTTTGTTGTTGTTTTTTTAAATGACGGAAGTTAAAATAACTCAGATCCTGGAGTGAACAACATAAGCAGATGGGTAGCATTCTGAGGGGTGGACTTGTGTCTGTTAGATATAAATATATGTGAGTTTAGGAAAGTTTTTTTTTTTTTATCACCAATCAGTATGGAAGATAATGTAAAACACTGTTAGAGAGTTAACACTGAAAGAAAAATGAAAATGGGTGTTAAGGATTTAGCTCAAGTGGTAGAGTGCTCACGTAGCAAGCACAAACAGGCCCTGAGTTCGATCCCCAGCACCACCCAAAAAAAAAAAAAGAAAAATGAAAATGGAGAATGGAACATTGAAAAAATACCAATTCCTTTAAGTGAAGCTTTTAAATCACTCTGGTGATCACCTTTAAAACCTCAAATCAGGATCAGAGCAGCAGCTCGGTTCTTAACATTTTACTGTTATTCTTTTTTCCAAACTCAGTACATTTTAAAGCATCAGTTAATTTTTATATTCATAGCTATATATGGAAAGAATAGCTCGTAGTAGCTTTGTTAATTTATGGAATTGTTACCTACTGCTGTGGTTTAGATGAATGTGCTCCGAATGTCCCCAGCATGGTGTACACTGAAAGCTTCTACGAACCTACAGGAGAGGTCCCCAGGTCACAGGCTCATGTCCTTGAAGGAGATTGTGGAACTCCTGTTTCCTCCTCTGCCTTTCTGTTTCAAACTCATGACATAACTGGTTTTGGTCTACAATGTGCTTTCTCCATAATGCGTCACTCTCCAGGGGCCCAAAGTGATGGGGTCAATTGATCTTAAACTGGAACCTACAAACTGTGAGCCAGTGTAAAAAACTCTGTCTATTTATGTTAATTGTTTTAGGTATTTTAGATATTTTGTTGTAGTATTGGAAAGCTGACTACCATACCTATTCAGTTGCTGGTTTTGTACTGTGATTATTGGTTATTCTGTTTAAAAATAACTCAGTATTATATCTGTCTTATGGTGTGGCACAATGCTAAAATAATTATCAATTGCTTGTAAAAAATTAAATGCATAACAGATGTTTAGAAGATTTAATTAGATAATATGTCATTGACGGGTTTCTTTGCAGATGAACAATACAGCAAAGCCATCAGGCCAACACTGATGTAGTTATTATAATATCACAGGAAGCTGCCTTTAAAAATATTTTCTCCATCTGCACATTTCTTAATGCTTCCAAAGCATCAAAAACAATCTTCCTGTCTGAATTTCTCTAGGTTACAAAGACCATCCCTGTGTGCATTTGGTAATAGACACAACAGGCACATCACGAAATTTATGTTCTTTTAGAATTATAGTTAAAGAGAAGAGAATAGGACAATTTGTTACATGTAACTTCTATCACATATCACCTATCACTTAACATATGTAAATCCATGAAATTCACCCAGTAGGGATTCATTGCAAAATTCTGTCCCTTCACTACTGCGGAAGCAATGAATTTCACTAAGGGAAGACCCATGCTACTCTTTAAAACTTTTGTCTCATGTCCTACTCCTGTTAAACTGAGTTCCTTGTTCCTCTACCGTGCCCTGATGCACCTTCTTTTCTCTTGTCATGGTTTTTTATTGTTCTTGTTCTTAAATTCTGGTGTTTTTTGTTTGTTTGTTTTTGTTTTTTTTCTATGTATTTCTTTTCTATGGTTCTTGAGTTCAAGCCCAAGGATGTTCTACTGCTGCACTATATCCAGGCTCTATTTTATTTCTGCTTTTTCTTCATTTTGTGACAGGTTATTACTAAGTTGCCCGAGTGGGAATGGAACTTGTGGTCCTCCTGCTTCAGCCTGGCTCAGTGCTGGATTCGCAGAATGCACCACTGTGCCCCGCTTGACTTCACTCTTAATGAAACAAAATTTATTTTAGTGCTTAATTTTCTCCTGTAAAAAATTTTAAGAATCATATTTTTTAAATTCCTAAATGTGGCACATATCTGTAATCCCAGCATCCAGGAGGCAGCCACCTCCTTCTGAGGCAGGAGGATCGCCACTAGTTCAAGGACAGACTGGGATACATAGTGATTTCAAGGCCAGCCTGAACTGCATAGCAAGACCCTGTCTCAAAAAAAATTGATTGTTGCCTCAAAAATCATGATTGACATCTCAAAAATTCCTGATGGGTATGTTAGGATGTGTCTTAGCTATATTTGAGAAGAAAATACATGTTACAATATCTGTATTTAGTATGATTTCTTTCTTCAAATTTGATATTCTTCCATGCTATAATAATGAGGGAAGGCTATGAAAAAGAAAACTATAATAATCTATAATATACATTCTTCTTCCTAGTTCTGCTTTTGTCACTTTTGATACCTAAGAGGAGGTATATTGTTTCAAATCCAATTATACTTGGAGAGTGAAGCTATTGCAAGATTGAGGGAAGATCATTACTATCCTTGGGATCCATGCTTACTTCACTTTTGTTTAAACTAACACTGAAATCTAACATTTATCATGGAACTACTGTGAATCTGGAAAACTCACAGTTTTATAAAATATCAGCCACAGAAATTTTTATAACGAACTGTAAAGGGTACCTCAATGTCTATTTCCAAACTGATGTGATGAATACAGAAAAGGTCAAACTAAAAATAACTAGACTGAATCACTTATAAGTGTAGTAACATATGCCCTATTTAATAATGAATTCTAAATTGGCAGCACAGTTTAAATAGTATCATGAATGCTAATTCTGACAGCAAAGGGTTACGAACTATCTGTTGACGTGCACCTAACACAAGGTCAGGCCGTTACGAGCTGATGAAACCCTGATGTAGCAGAAGGTGAATGACTGACGTGAGTGGGCTTGTGGGAAGAAACTGCTGTAGCATGGTGGCACTTTCAGAATGACATGGTGTCCTGAAACAGAAACAACTGTGATCCCATCTGTTTGTAAAGTCAAACTGCTGAAGTTAAAACCTCTCTATACAGGCAACTTATTTCCTAGGAGATATACTTTTTATCCATAAACAGTCAGAAGTTACAAATGCTGAACGTTTTCAGATTCTCTTTACATATGTGCTTAGATATTTCTAAAAGGTTTCATTAAATATTTTTGACACGTTGAACAACAATGGAAACTTGCATGAGGGGATTGCAGATTGGATAATAAGTTCTACCTGAGAGTGAATTCAACATTTTTTAAAGTGATGATGTCCACAAAAGTTTGTTTTAGAAACTTTGTGTCTGTGATAGTCATCAAATGGAAATATAATTTATGTTCTTTAAAACTCAGAAAATCAAAGTGAGCCCTAAGCACTAAAATTCTGATAAAACCTAATGTTGTTAATCGGAACATACTGTTAAGTTATCTATAAATGTATACTCTATCAAGTCTGCACTTTTATCTTGTCTTCCAACCATTTGAAAACCACGACAAAATATCAGTTTTCTGTTTGTCTCTTTTTAAAGGAACTCTCTATAGTCCTAAAGTGTTTTCTCTTCTGCTTATATATTGCTTGATTGTATTTTGGAAGAGATAGATGCCACTGACAATAAATAAAAAAGAAGAATTACATTTACAAAAAAATTTCCATACCAGAAAACAATACTAACATGAAAAACTTAGAAATAAAACATGTGCACATGTGCATACAAAACCACATGTACACATAACTTCTATTGAGTGCTTGGATGCTCACTTAAGATTATTAGCTTCTTGTTCATTTTAGAAGTCTTAACACTGTTACGACTTAAAATTAAAGATATAGGAACATTTATTTCTTCTTAGCCAAGGACTGACTTTATTTGAAACTCTATGACTAAACTAGATTAGTTCAGTTTTGGAAAATCGAAGAAAGATCACAAAATTATCAATCCTTTTATTCATTTCCAGGTTTTTCTTCTAATATACCACCTATCCTCATGAGAAATTATAAAAATTCTGCATATCTGTACCAAGCATATTTCCAATTTGTCAAATGAAAGCATTTTGAGTGCTTGTTAATTATCTTTGGTCTGTGGGACAAAGTTCATACCTTGCAACTAAAGCAAAGATAATTAAAAATATTTTTGTGTCCCTAACATTTCTTTGACACCAGAAATAAAAGGCTAAACAAAAGCAAAGGCCCAACTCTCCTGGGAATGATAGTTTAGATCTAATCCAAGTAATATGAATAAAAATTTAGATAGGTGCTTAAAACTATAATGCAAATAGATGTTAATAAAATGATAGCATGACTTGCTATGTAATTAGGGCCTGAGCTACATCCTGCAAAATGTGTGGTAGAAGGTAGCAGAAACCTAATTCAAAAAGAACATCTAACAGAGGGAAATGGCCTAGTTTAGAGAATTAGAGAAGTTGCCCAAAACAAGTCAGAATTTAGCCACTACCCAAAGTAAAGTTAGGAGTAAGTAGCCACGCTAAAATACATCCCCTAGCAAAGGAACTAGCGTATGCCAAAACTCCATGTCGATGAGGAAAGGGCAGGTTCCCGGATCTGAAAATGGAACATGTGGGAGAGGGAAAGAGAGATGAGAAGATACTGGAAAATATAGAAAGGTTTAACTGTGCAGGACATTGTCAATTTAAGCACTGTATCTTGTTCCTTCTCTAACGTCCAGTGAAAAGCTAGGGAACAATGTTAAAATGCTGCCTCTTGCCAATCAAATTTAGACACAGACTTACATGAATATTAGAGACTTCTTAAAACATACCCGAAGGAGACAGAAGGAAGGAGGTTCAGAGCAAGATAGAGCTGAGATGTAGCTCCGGGTCAGAATGTATAAGCCCTGCTCCTGAATGAAGGAAAGTAATAGTTCTTGGTGGAGACATTAGTGGGAGTGTTTTGGAGAGCTGTAAGACCAGAAGTTACATTCGAGTTGGTTGACTGTTGAATGGGAAGTACAGGAAAGAAAACAGTGCAGAAGAAACATGAGAACTGTAGGACATTCAGGAAGAATGTGACAACAAATGCTCCAAATGGTGATACTTTTTGGAACATTAAGCCATGTATAATATTTTCCTATAAAACGTATACCACAGTGAGCACATTTAGTCTTCTGTATGTAAAGTATTTTTTTTTAATTTCCTGAGGACACGTTCCCAAAAGTGATATTATAATAGTAATTGGTTTTCTTGAATTTTAACCACACTTGTCAGATGTCTTTAACAAATGATAATAAATTTTGGTAATAAAAACGTAGGATTTAGTAGATATTTCTTGGTTATACTCTTTAGTAGAATCATGCTATTTATAATTTCTTATATTTGATGCCCTTGTTAAAACCTGTTATTATTATTATGAATTTCACTGATCTGAAAGGATGTATTGCTATGCCATCATTCCATAATGTATATGTATTTAAGTAGCACTGTGGCTGAATATTTTTTCATGTACTTATATGCCTTATTTGCTCATTCCTTTTCATGACAGTTGCTGCAGACTCACCCAACTTTGCAAGAAATTGGTGAGTTTGACAGAACTCACCTCACAGTGTCCCAAACTCCCACATACTGACTGCACAACGAATGGTCAGATGTCATTGCTCCACATACTTATAGCATCCCGATAGGCATTTGCGTTTGTTTTGGTGTGTGCATAATTCTCTGCTGCAGATAACTAAAATAAATCGACATATTATTATAAGATTGACCATGAACACTAAACAATGTGTCAGATGAAGGTTTGCAAATTATCTCAAATAAAAGTATGGAAAATTTGTACAGTAAGTAGTTAGCCAATTGATCCACATCCACCACAAAGTGCAGAACCACTAGTGAATTTGATTTGTCTTCTTTTACTGGATAGGGGAAATTTTTATTTTCCTGTTTTTATAAATTAATTTTTAAAATTTAGTTCTTGATCTTTTATTTAGTGTGGATGACTGCAGATTGACATTTCTATAATCCAAAGATATAATATACGATCTCTGATATTTTGTCATAAAACTGAGTTATACATGCATTTTGTTCATGTATACAGCCAACACAACTAGGCTTTTTGTTCATTTTATTTAGTTAGTTGACTATACAGATTTCTAAACTGATCAAAATTACGAACTTTTAAATTCAAAAGTAGATTTTAGATCCATTAATCAAAATTATGTAAATACAAAGAGTCATATATTTTTTAGACATCTCTAAATTTAGTCAGCATATTAAAATAATTCCATTCGATGTGTTGCTACTTTATATTTCATTTGGATTTTTAGCATTGTTTTTGAAAACATTACCAGATAATACTGAAATAATTTATTTTACTTTTTTAAGCACCAAGAAAAGTATCCTTCTGGTTGTAAAGTAAATATCACTTAAGAGCATAGTTTTACTCCAATGACAAACACATTGCATTTTCGGGCCGTACAGCAATAAATATGATAAAGATTCTTCTATGAATCAAATCATAATGAAATTGAATTAAATATTTGCAGGTTTGATACCTTGCTATCATGGATTAAGTAATTAGGAACCAACATTAGGTAATTATAAATTAATTATATGAAATTCAAACCAAATCGGAAGTGGTCTTATTAATCTATTTTTTAGCATGACACACATTTGAATGGAATATTTTACCAAATTTAAAAATTCATCAATTCTGTAAGTCACAGCAATATGATTTGAGTTGAAAATGTAAGTCTAAAAATGCTCACTAGAATTCACTACTTCTTTCCACATTTATTCAATTCTGGAGTGGCAACTCCTAAGAACTCATCTTCAAAAAACTCTAAAACATAAACAGAAAAAAAAAGAAAATAAAAAAGTATAAAAATATTGCATGAAAGTATAGGAAATGAGATAATGTTTGGACAAGATTGAATGCAAAATTAAGTAAATCCTACAAAAAAATATTATCTGCTTTCAATGCTATATTCCACATGCATGAAATATCTTTGGCGAAAGTTGAGAATGGTACACAAATGCTCTTCCATTCCCAGTATATAAAATATTATAAAATTATTAATTATAGTGTACATAATTTTCTTTCATAACTTGAAATATCAGTTCAGGTTCTGCAGGAGGACAACACCATAATGGAATTAGATGTGCAAATATTTGTTGGGGGAACCTCTTACGAAGACTGACGTCAAGAAGAGAAAAAAGTAGATGGGGAGACGTCCCGTCATGATGATGCAAGACTGATACCTGAGAGAGAACAAAGAAAAGGCAGACTCAAGGAGACTGGTACTGCACCCCGACACTGTGAAAATCTCAACTGGAATGCCAAGCAAAGGATGTATGCAAACGGAGTTCCTCATGGAACACTCATCGCCCGGGACCAGAGAAACTAATATTACAAAATATCCCGAGATGGTGCAGGTAGAAGAAGGAGGTATGCCAGTGGCACGATTACCCAAGGGGAGCACTAAGGGGTGGACCTCTGCGCCTTTGTCCCTCTGGAAATTCTGTAAGGAAGACATGATTATTTAAATGGCTATTCAAATAACATTTTAGTCCCAGGACTTCTCCACACTTATAAAATGAATAAGAATTAAAAAAAAAAAAAAACCTATGTGTATTAATGTATCAATCAATATTTACTATAAGAAATTAAAACTGAAAACTAAAAACCATGTATTACACAAAATGGACAGCATTTTTATGAAGTGTTTAATCAACAAAAATAATATGAAGATTGGCATTGTTTTCTTGAAAAAATGTTCCTCATGTCTTGCCTCATTTTCAAATCAGCTTCTGAATATAATCTATTTTGGGTTTTGTAACTGAAGAAAATTAGGTCTCCATAGAAATAAGTAAATTAGAAAAAAAAAGACTCAGGAATTATATTAAATGTCATTGGAGGAACACCATACGTGCTTTAGGATAGATTAAAGCATTAAATATATGTCAAACATTAAATATGACAATTTATTTTGTTTATAAATGTTATCTGCAGTCATAGAGTGTGTTCATACTCAGGGTAAAACCTAATTGAAAAATGACAGTCATTATGAAGTCTTAAATTCTTCTTACTAGAAAATTTGTAATAAACACTTCCAACACAACATGTAAAATTATTTCAGCATTAATTGTTTCTATCTTTCAGAAGTTCTACTTTTCTGTTTTGTATTAGTTTCCATATGCTCTGAATGTAATGGGATCTTGGTAGTTTTAAATTAGCATTTAATATCACTATGTCTTACATTTATTTTGCGTCAGGTCATTGTTAGACTAAGCATGAACATACTACAATTTATGTGTTATCTTAAAAATGACACGTTTTGTTGCTTGACAGTATTCTATCAATGACAACTTTAGAAAAATGTTTTGCTTATGTACAATATATTATGCTCTATCATTTTCTTCTCAAATCAGGATTTCATGAAAAGGAGTGGCTTCTGATTTTATTGCTTAACTGTATTATATAATCTGACTTTTCTTTCACTAATTATATAATGTAGATTTATATTCATATCATTAGGTGAATTCATTTCTTTTGGTGTTTCCATTTAGCTGAATAATTTATCACAGTCTATTGTTCCGAATTAACACCCTTTGACGATAGTTCTGTCTTGGAAAAAGAAAAAAATGCCCCTTTCCCATAAAGTCTATTTGATTCTGTGGAGGGAAGGAATATATTGGAAAGGATGACGATACTTGGTGCCACCACGGTTCGGTAGAACTGTAATGGGTGCCTCATCGATAACTTTAAGATTCTAAAGCCACATTAAACAAAGTGAAGGAAGGGCTGGGGATTTAGCTCAGCAGTAGAGTGCTTGCCTTGCAAACACAAGGCCCTGAGTTTGATCCCCAGCACCAAAACCAAAACAAAACAAAACAAAAACAAAGTGAAGGAAACTGAGGTAGTCAATTATAATAAGCATTTAACCCCAAACATACAAAAATGATCATTTCAACATGTAATGAATGTAAAATTTCATAAGCCATTAAATTATTAACTTTTCTCTTGTACTGTGTGTACTTTACACCTGCAACACACCCCAATTTGAATATGATGTTTTCATTAGAAATACGTGTCCTATACTTGTAATTTCATCAAATTTGTGATTAAAAAGTAGATTCATACACTGAGGTTATTCCATAAATGTTTAAAATTTTCAAGCCACTTAGCTGAATGGAGGATTAATTTCAAACTTTAAATTTATGCAGATTAAATTTAATTTAAAAGATTAGGTCTCAGACACATTAGTAGCCTGCCTCTCATGGCCACTGAACGGGACAGCAAGTGCAATGCTGCCAGTTAAATGTTATGATTTTAGGGTTTACAGATTATATCAATGTATTTAAATGGTATTTTAATTAAATATTATCATTGGCATGGAGCAAAAACCCCATTTTAATCGTGTAACATATTTAAATACTTGGAGAAATTCTTTGTTGTTGCTTATCAAAATGTGATATAAAAGCTTTCCCACCAAAAACTTCAGTTTTCCTTGAACTAATGAGAGAGGAAGAAAATGGCAAATTTTCCAGAGAATTAATTAATTTAGTCAAACCTATCAGTGGGATGACAGGTAATCAGTGGGTCTGGGTTCATATTTCCTAAGTGCCTAACCAGTGTGAAATTTCAAAAATGTTAAAAGTGTTTGATAATTTGATAAGAAATACTGATATAGTTAAGTGGGTCACGCTATAACGCTTAGGACCTCACACCCTCAATTATGTCTTTTTGTTTTTGTGTATAATAATGAGTGAGTAGCCACTTCACTTGTATGTTGTAAAGATAATAAAAATAGACAACTTTCAACTTTGAATGTTCACTGATAACAGTTTCATTGGAAAACCTTAATGTCGTTTTTAGTGCTTCACTCTGTGAAGTATAGCAGTAGACAGAGAGATGGTTGCTAAGGTGGCAGTACATAAAGGGATGATTTCGAGAACAGCTGCTACGATATGGTAGCCAACAGCTGCATCCAGCTAACACCAAAGATACAGCCTGTGTGAACTGAGATGTTCTATAATGACAAAATACACACTGAATTCAAATGAATTAGTATGGAAACATGCATTTATAAAATTGTATTAATATTTTCTGTTGATTGTACTTCATCTTGATAATAGAGAAATATGAGTTTTAACAATGAAATATATTACTGAAATTGATTCTACCTAATGTTTTTCCAGACACTTCTCAGATGAAGAAGTAGAAACAGCAGATAGACATATGAAAAAGTGCTCAACATCACTGGTCATTCGAGAGATGCAAATCAAAACAACCCTGAGATTCCACCTCACTCCACAGAGAATGGCTATTATCAACAAATCAGCCAATAACAAATGCTGGAGGGGCTGTGGAGAAAAAGGAACCCTTCTCCACTGTTGGTGGGAATGTAGGCTGGTACAACCGCTGTGGAAATCAGTGTGGAGATTCCTCAGGGACCTAGGACTAGAGATTCCATTTGACCCAGCTATTCCCTTTCTTGGTATCTTCTCAAAAGAATTAAAATCATTATACTGCAGGGATATATGCACACCCATGTTTATAGCAGCACAGTTTGTAATAGCTAAACCATGGAGGCAGCCCAAATGCCCATCAACAGCAGAATGGGTTAAGAAAATGTGGTATTTTTATACAATGGAGTACTTCTCTGCCATAAAGAATAAGCTTGAGATATTCCTAGGTAAATGGATGCATCTTGAGACCATACTCCTAAGTGAAATAAATTGGACACACATGTTTAAATACCGCATAGTTTCTCTGGTGTGAAAAACTGAAGTGTAAATAAAGACTAAAATGTATTATATTGGGAAAAGGAAGAAAATTTCCAAATGGGAAAGGGAACAAGGGAGGGGGCAAGGAACAGAGGGACAAGAGAATTAAGAAATGGCAGGAAAAAATGGAAACAAAGCTTTTGTAAATAGGGAGGGAGGAGAGGGTGAGGGGAGGGGAATGGGAAAAAAAGAAGCAACAAGGTATATCATGTACAGGTACAAATCCCCAATGATGAATGTTATCAATATGTACATCAAAAATGTACCATTAAAATAAAATTTTAAAAAAAATGTGGCTGCCAGAGAAATTTAAATTACTTCTGGCTCATATTGTAATGCTTTTGGATAGTACTTCTCACAGGTTTAAATATTTTTTAAAATTCAGTGAGCATCATCCTATTTTTAGAATGTTAGACTGTACTTATTAAGTACTTACGTAAGACGTGATTTCATTTGGTACACAACAAAGATTGAACATTTTCTGAGTGCCAAGAAAATCTATTTTTGTGTCCATCACGGATAGGCTTCCAAGTTAATACACATGAAAATGTAATATATGTATCATGAAACAAATGTGATTGGTAAGAAGTAAGCGCTTACCCTTTAGGATAATTAGTGCAATTTCCCTTTGTCTGCTTCTGGATGCTAGGAGACATTTTGTGTTATCAGTTGATAACACAGAAAATGATGACACGTATATGATTCATATCTGTGGTATTAGTTTCAAATATCAGCATTGTTAAAGAAATAAAGTACATGTTCTTAGAGTCTCATCTATAAAGCAATTTAAAAGTTTCTAATTGCTTCCATCAACCTAAATCTTCTAGCCTTTTTTCTACTGTTCAGTATAATAAGCCATGTAACAAGGACACAGAGTTTTAGCTGTGATAGCATTTTTTGAAAGCAAAACCAGAAGAATGTCTACATTAATTCAAGGTATTATTATGACTGTGACTATTATCTCATTAGAATGTTAAAACTACGGGATCTTAACACTCACAGAATAATGTAATCCCGATTTAAATGATGAAAAGGCAGAGTTGTCATATTTTTACACAAATATAATTAACCATGTGTTAAGCATTGCCCTATAATGACAAAATATTATCCTTGGCTTCAAAGAGATTATAGTTTATTGAAGAAACAAAATATAAGTTAAAAATTCAGTGTATTATAATATGCACTATTATATAGAGATGATCATGTTGCTTCAGAAAACTGGAATAAACAGTAACGAAAGAATTTGGCTTAAGCCAAGGAGAGAGGGAAAAGTCTGATAGACTTCCTCCAAGTAAGCAGACACTGAAATTCAAATTCAGATCAAGTCAACATATTTAAAATTGGGTGAATTAGATGGGTGAAGAAACTGTGTTTGAGCCCTACTGACCCTGAAGAAGCTATGGGATTATGAAGATGGCATTATAGTTTGGGTGTCCTTGTTATTACAATTGTTCTCTTAGTGGTCACTCTAAGGCCTGTATGATGTGTCTTAAGTAGATATCCACAAGGCAAAGTGTAGTGATTTTTGCAAGGATCCTTTGGTGTTTGCTTATTTTCTTCCTTCATTCTTGTCACTCACATTAACTGCAACGGTATTTGTCCTATTCTTTAGTGTTGAGAATAAAGTTCTGAATATGCTTCTTTGTGAATCTGCTTATGGCTAATTTAAATTAATTAGTGTGACACATTTAACTCAAAGTCCTTTCATCAAAATATAACGTATACTTCTATACATTTGTGTAATCCATAATGACTGTAGTTGACAGAGAAAACTTATCAAATTTAGACACTGTACTATATGATTCATATTCTATTTTATTTAATTCTAGCTACTAACATAATCTTTATTGACCAGAAGAGGAAATACAGGGATACAATAACTGTCATGCTAATGCAATTAACTAATGATAGAACTGGAACTCTGAAATATAAATTGCTACCAAAATGTGTTCTCTATCAGTATATTTCTCACATTATTATAATTCATAGTAAAAGAATATCTATGTGTGCATGTACATTTCCAAAATGCTTGAGAAAAACAAATATCTATTTCATTAATTTCTCACTGTCTTACTTCGTTGTATTCTCAAGACATCTGTTGATCAAATCTGAAGAACAGCCCAGAAAGACTCAAACTAGAAAAGAAAAGAAAAGGAAAGAAAAGGGTTGGGGATCTAACTCAGTGATACAGCACTTGCCTAGCAAGTGTAAGGCCCCGAGTTTGATCCCCAACACACAAGAAAAAAAGAAAGAAAAGAAAGGAAAAATTCTATTAAAATTTGACGATAATATTAACTATAATGACAAAAAAATATTATAACGAAAAAGACTAAATAAATCTACTCTCAGTTTGGAAAACTAGACTGGAGATGTTACATACAGCACTTTCTAGAACAGGATTAAAATAAAGAACTGAATATGTAAATATCACTAGACTAAATGGAATTTTACCTGTAGCTATAAAATGTTGCAATAAATTCTAAATCTTACAGCTAAAATCTCATGGCCTAAATCGTGTTACCAATCTCCTGCCCATGCCAACCATTTATTATGTTCGATTTACTAGTGATCAAAACCTGTACCTTAAAAATAATTGTCTAATTTCTACTATCTAACGTAGCAACACACTTACCATAGTCCCAACTGGGGCAAGAGATCAAAGGAAAAACAAGGTTGGGGATGAATAATGAGACACACCTTCTACTTGCAGTTTGCATAGGAAAGGAGAAATCATGAAATACCTTTAAATCAATCAAGTAGTGTGTTGCTCCATAGGCTCAGAAAAGAAATCAGAATGTTGACATCTCTGTCATTGAGATATACAATAGATACAAATGACTTTCTCTTGCCTATGGCAGTTAACCCATATTGTTAGTACTTTACTAGCCCATAATAAGAATTTATTCAGATAGAAGTCACTTGAAAACAAATAAAATCAATGTTGATGGCTGCTCCTACTGACAGCTTAAGAAAAATGTGCTATTAGATATTTTGGTATAGCTGCTACTCATTTATACTGACTGGTGTATTTCCACTTTAAATCTTTAAACATTCTATTGCAAACTGTGTTCAAGTACAGTGGAAACTCTGACTAGTGATTTCCAATTACCATACCATAAAAAGACTCAGTGATGCCTCCTGATCTATTAGATATTTTATTCTTCCCCTTCTTTCTCTCATAAAGCCAAAATTTATTTGACTTGTATTTGTATTGTATCAGCTAAGTGCTTTAACGTGAATCTTTAAATTATCTCATTACCTAAAACAGCCATACAAAGCCTATCAAAATACATTCCTGGGACAACATCACATTCTAACTGCATGTAGGAGATTTGGCAGTTGGTATGGAATTAACCACCTGTGTTTTCCTACATAGACATAGAAGTAGGGAATAAATCCTGATCTAAACTCACAGTACCAGAAATGTAGTCAGAAGAGGACATAAGCACCTGTTAGAATGTATTGTGAAACATTAATTTTACGGATGAGGAAAGCAATGCCTAGATATGCCAAGTAATTTTAGATATGTCATGAATTAATAATGGAAAAAGTACTAGGACATGGTATTTCCAGTGCCCAGTTTCTTCCATGCACTGTTACTCAGACCACAACTAGCCTCAGTGCTTCTGTTTGTGGCCCTGGACATTGCAGGCTCACATTGACCACTTAACTAGCTGGGTCTCAAAGTTCTTGCCTCTTTTCTCTGGCATGCATGATGGACCTGACATTTAATCCAGTATTGAATGCTGTTTCCTTGGCCTCACTCGTAGAAACAGCAGGGCACCAGATATAAATGTGTAAGACCAGCTAGAAGTTGACTGCATTTGTACCTTGAGATTCTAAAGAAAACTCCCATAAGATCAGATACCAGCACCCCCACCTCTGTTCTCCCTTGTCTAGTCCCAGAAGTGTTCTTCCTACTGGCATTACTAGAATTAGCTTTTTTAACCCAGGAGTGCATATAGGATACCAGGAACCCAGTTAAATAATCAGATAAGATTGGTGTTCTTTAACTATATCCTTTGCATGTTGGGCTTATTTTTCTTTAGCAAATAAGAATAATCTACTCTCCCTATCCCTGACACAATGTTCTGAGAATACTTTTGTTGAGATCTTATCTGTCTTCTCTTATATAATATTTACATATTTATCTAAGACTCATTGCTACCTATTACATTTCTACCTAGAAATGCAGAACATAAAATCTATCTATCTATCTGATTACATTAGTGAAAGTGGTTAAATTCACACCCAGAAATGGTGATTTAAATAGTTATTGTAATAGTCACGGTCAAAAGTATCACACAATCACTAATTGTTTGACAGTCAGAATGTTCGTATGCTATGTTATCTATCACATTCTTTATCAAAGTCAAAGAAATGATAGAAAGAAAATGGGTGGGGTGTCCTGGGTATCAGTTAGGATTATGTTCAGAGTAATAGCAAGTTTGCAGTGGGCTAAAAACGTAAGATTAGATCTTGTATATTATTTTTAGATATCAACAATCCAAGGTTCATACGTTTCCTAAGTTATGATACCTAGCTCATTCCAAAGCTCAGTGCCACCATTTTTGTCATGAACATTTTCCTCAAGGTTTAAAACTACCTGGGGCAAAACTATCATATCTACAAAGAATTTATTCAAAATCTACACAATATTTCAACATTGCCACAAATTTATTTTGTATTAAAAACCTGAGGAATGTAGAGAATTCAAGTTGGCATACATTTAGCTAAAATATAAGGATTTGAATAGTATAATAGTAAGAGAATCTTCTTTGCTATCTAAACTCTGTTTAATGATCTGCATGGATAGGAGGATAGGAAGCATCAGAAGATAAGAATATCGAGATTTCAGCACCAAGGAATGAACTTCTTAGGGGAAAAATAAATCTATAGTAAGACCAAGATCTGAGAGCAGAAAAGCAGCCCACTCTGTCACTTCATTGTAGAAATTTACCCTTGAATAATATAGACAAGGACCAGTTAAACTTGAGTGGCTAGTTATTAAAAGTTAACATTAGTTTTTATAATGTAGAATTTTTACTTTTTATACATTCTCCTTATCCTAATCATGAATTCACTTTCATAATCAATATCCAAAATTCATAGAGATGATTATCTTTGAACATGAAATATTCTGCCTCATCTTAGCTATGTTGTCTCTCTTGCATCTAGAAAGTCCTCACACTGGAAAACTCATTACTATTGACATAAATCAGCCCACATAGGCAAAGTCTTGGATCCGGACATGGGTAGGAAGGCATATAGAAATGACCAATCGCTGAATTTGGTTTTAACCAGGAAAACTAGATGTAGTTCTGAATTTTACTAGAGGAAGTACCTGTCATATAGCTATATGGCTTTATACTACACATTCACCAAAGTAGTAACAATAAGCAATGCTTCCCAACATTTATTTCCGGTGTGATGTGTAGTACTTTCAAAAATCAAGTGTTTGAATCAGAAAGCAGACATGCTAGATAGGAAGAAGGCTAGATGATCCATTTCTATGTGAATATATTGACCAACTAGGTGTAAATCACAGAAAAATGCTTGATAAATAGTAAAAATCTACAGATAGCATATAGGTCAGAATCATAGACAAATATGAGAAATAACTGATAATTTTACATGATTAGTTTGATGTTATGGTATTGAGCATAGAGAGTGGAAAAATGGGTAGGCATATTTGTCACTTTTTAAATAAAATTTTTGTCAGCTGCGTCTTCCCTTTATTTTGTTTTGGTTGTGAATATATGATGATCTTGAACCTTGCTTTTATTTTCATCTTTCAGCAAACATATTTTTATAATTCTTCTTTATTTGTTAATCAAACATTTCATGTTGTCTAGTATGATGCATCTGGTATGTAACATTTATATGAGTGCAAAATAAATTTAATAATTCATAAGTATAATTGAGCAAGTAGTTGTAAAAATTATACAAATTTTCTCCATACCAGAAATCCGAAAATATATGGAAATAGGACAGTTTTAAAAAAGAAAACCTAAAAAAAATTATTGACTTTCTAGGTAATAAGGCGAATACATTTGACTAGTATTTACCAAATGAATATTCAGTCATTAATTTAAAATTAAAAAAGTTTTCCAAAAAATATTATTTGCCCCTATAAATGTATCTCTTTGGATTCTGTTGTCTGTTATGCTCAGTTTCAGTGCTCCTGATCACAGGGGAGAGAAACAATGCTTTGGAAGTATTACTTATTCAACAAATATATTTATTTAAATGTATTTATTCAATAAATTTTGCTGGATTCCTATAATGAGCCATAGATTGTACTGTCCTCTGAATATGCAAGAGAGTAAGATATCATTTAGTTGTATTAAAAAATCCAACTAAATAATTATAAAATCGCTTTGGGGGTTATAATAAAGTAATAATTAAAGTGCTGTGTGAGCAAGAGCAAGAACAACGACAACAAAGAAAATGCTTGAGAGCATCTAGAAAAATTAATCAGAGAATCGAAATGCACTTTGTAGATTATGTTGTATCTGATTAGGTGAGGAAGGGAGCAGAGGCTTACACAAAACAGAACTTCCAGGGCCCTCGGTAAACAGAACTTCCAGGGCCCTCGGTAAAGACGGGATACAATGTACTTAAAATTCGCCGGGGAGTTTGTGCCAAAGAGTTTGTAAGTTATAAAGGAGGCCTGTTCTTGGCAAAATGGATTTTAGCCTAAAAAGAATGGTGAGAACATACCAGATATACGAAGACAAGTTCTTTAAACATTACACATGAGGCGGTAAAAGATATCGACGCCGGAGAAACCTAGAACAGATTTGGTGTAACCTGTGGTCGCCCCGGTTTATAAAGCCAGGCCCTACTGCAAGAGGAAGGAAACAAGTGGCCCTCTTTGACCCTGTGAATAGCAGGGATGGAGCTGACCTTGTGGTGAGACCAGAGAGGGTCAGCGTCTCAGGACAGAGGGCAGCAACGAGGGAGCTGCGGGCATAGAGAAATACCGAGCAGCCAGCAAAGTCTGCTGCTCAAACGTGAGAAAATGGTCTGGACCTGGGAAAAAGAGCAACACCTGAAAGACGAGAAGTCGCAGGCTCTGAGAGTCACGCAGGACTGGAACAGCGCTGTGCTCTCTAGGCAGAGCAAGAAACCTCACAATTTTGGGGGCGATGGGTTATCAAGATCACACTAATGACACAGTAGGGAAAATTAATCCCAGATCAAAAGTTGTTGTTCTGATTAACATAACACTCAAATTGTAAGTAGTTTGATCATATTCTGGAACATAGTCAAATATACATATGAATGAGCACAAAAATGTCCAGTGTGTAGTAAGTTAAAATCAGACTTACTAACACCTGTTAAAAACTTAAATCCATGCAAGGAATAAAGGAAATAGAAACAAGTCAATCAACAGATATTGACCTAGAAATGACATAGATTGGTGGCAAGGATATTTACTCATTTAAGGTAAGTAATTCACATATTTGAGAAGACAGAAGAAAAATTGATTCTATTATGTTGAAACATGAAGACATAAACTATCTCATATCGAAATTCTGGATCTGGAATTTATAATATCTGAGATGAAAAATATACTGGGTAGAACAGCAGAATAAATGTGGCAGAAACAAAGTGTAGCAAATGTAAAGATGAAAACAGAGCCTAAGAAAAAACGCTCTGAGATAACAGAGTTCATAGAAAAACAGCTGTCGGCTGGGGGACAACTGTACCAACTTTAACCAGTACCTGCGAAAGGGACAGAAGAAGAGAGTAAATGTATTTAAAGAAATAATGACTGGAAAAGTTCCAAATTTAGTGAAAACTATTAAAACATTAATTAACAATTTATTAGCACAAAGGATAAGAAACATGAAGTAAACTATACTAAGTTACATTATAGTCTGACTGCTTTAAACCAGCAAGAGCAGAAAATCTTAAAAGAAGCCCAAAAGAGACACTTTACATGAAAAGGATCAAAGATGAGAATGAGAAGCTATTTCTCATCTAAACCACTATTAGCTGGGAGACAGCTGAACAACATTTTTAAAGGAATGACAATAAAAACAAATTAAAAATTAAAAAGCAATCCTGTCATCCTAAATCCTCTTTTGCCTAATGGATAGGAGAAATAGACTCCTCCAGACATACAAAGCTAAAAGATTTCATCACCCACAAATTTGCACAACAAAAACAAAAGAAGATCTGTCAAGCTGAAGAAAAATTATACCAGGCATAATTCTGGATCTATACAAAGAAATAAAATGACTAGGAATTGTAATGACATTCCCAAGTAACTTTATTCTTAGCCAGGTGTGGTGACCCATGCTTGTAATTCCAGCACTCTAGGAGACTTTGGCAAGAAGATTGCAGTTAAAGGCTAGCCTGGGCAACTCGTTGAAACCTTTTCTCAAAATAAAAATGGCTGGGCAGGTAGCTAGGTGGGAGAACATCCCTGGTTTCAATCCCTAGTAGAAGTGAAGGAAGGAAGGAAGTCCAGAAAGAAGGCTGAGAGGAAAATCAAAGTACACTGATGTAGATTGCTTATCTCATACATAAAGTCCATCTTGAAGATAGACTATGGTAAAAAGTATGTTATAGATTCTAAAAGAACAACTAAGATAGCACAACAAAATTATAACTAATAATCACAAAAGCAATAAAATAGAAAAATAATCCAAAAAAGAGGTAGAAAAAAGAATAAACAAAAAATAAAAAGAACAGATACAAAAATAAAATGAAAAACATGACTCCATTATATGTTACTACTGTAAGGAAACAATCAATATTAAATATAAAGACACAAATAGCTTTATTTAAATAACAAAAATTCCCAGATAATGCAAACATACATCAATGAATGAATGCAGAAGCAAAATAAAATATATTCATTTCAATATTCCACAATAAAGGAACAAAGTCTTGATATATGCAATGACATGATGAATCCCATAACGATTAGCAAAATAATTTAAAATTGAGTGTCTGCTGTATGGTAACATTTTCATAAAATTCTAGTAAAAGCCAACTAATATACAATCTCTGATAGTAGATCTGTGGTTGTCTGGGGATGAAAAGGTGAGCTTGAAGAGAGCAAGGGAGGTGAGGAGAGGAGAGTGATGGATATGTTTGTTCTCTGGATTCTGACAATGTTTTACAGGTGTATATAAGTTTTAAAAATCAAATGGTATACTTTAAATATCTGTAGTCTATTGTATGTAATGTATTCTTCAATACAGCTATTTTTAAAAAGCTATACAAAAAGAAAGCAGTGTGCAGATAAAACCTAAACATACAGACTACAGAACAATTGTGAAAGTAGCTTGAATGCTATGGAGTGTTAACTTTATTATTGAATCATTGTACCTTAAACTGGGAATAAAAATGGGCATAACTGCATAGGCATTCTGTTCCTTTTTAAATGAGATGACAGTGCCTTTACAGGTTGTTTCTGATAAGAAATGCCACAGTTGCAAAGACAGTTTTGAAAATTATTACCTTGATACTGGGAAGAACATATCTATTTTATGAATACAAGAAAGGTGAGTGGCAATAGTCTCTTCATTTCTCCTTTCCTTTTGTTTCTCCTCTTCTATGCCCACAATCTGTCAATAAAACAGCCAGGAAAACGAATCTCATGTTCTCTGTGGCCATATAACGCTATATTATCCTTTTAGAGGAAACCACTATTTTAATTTATGTATTTGATTGTTATTATCCCTGATGGTTTTTCTTACTTATTTTGATGGTCACTAGAGTGTCAAAAGATGTTATAATAAATGCAAGTTGAATTATTCATCATCCTAGAAAAAGCATGTTTACATTATTATAAATTTATCACAAGAGATAATTTACAATATACTCTCTTTAAGTGGCAGGTTGCATATCTTATAAAAGGGTAAAAGGGAAGTATAAAATTCATTTTTTTTCCTTTTCAGATTTGTCAAATGTTTACTCTATTTTAAATAATTTCAATTTCGTAAACTAAAAAGAGATAGACAAATATTTTATGTTGTAACAATATTCATATCTCATTATTTCAATAAATTTGACCCTAAAAACAATCTTTTAAATTCCTTTACTAACTTTACTTCAGAGATAACTAGCTGGAAATTTTAAGCAGTTACACATAATTTCCAAAGATCACAAAGCTAGAAAAACAAAACTAGTCTATGAACTCATATAGACATAATTTCTTTTTTATTCTAGATCAATGATTGCAAAACTTGGTTTCCAGGGTCATTACTAACTAGATAATTACAATGAGTTTCCTGCAGTAAGGGTTGTACTTTCAAATTAGTTTAGGAAAAAAAAAAAAGCTGAATTGTAAATTGGGTGTTTGCATATTAAAGGCTTAACTGAATCCTGAAGAAAAAGAAGTCTGCTTATACTTGTTTAACTCAGCATTCCACAAAATTATTTGATAGCAAAGTCCTTTATAAGACATCATTTACTATAACATGGATTATTAGTTTTCTGTACCATGCAGTTTGAGGAACATTGATATTGCAGCATTTCAGAATATACAATTTTCAAGTCACCTATATACATAAAACAGTTGCTTATTTAAAACTTCAGTTGACAAAAGAATTGGTGTTGTTCGCAAAGCACAGTTGTAAGAAATACTTTCCAAACTTTTAATAAGCGTGGCTCCCTCATTATTTCTAAACCACGGGAAAAAGACATCTTAAAATGAGAAGCAAGGTGGCATTTCAAGTAAAAGGTAATTAAGAAGTCAGGAATTGTAATGACACCTGTCATCTCTAATACTCAGAAGGCTGGGGCAGGAGAATCTTAAATTTGAGGCCAGCCTAGACACCTTAGTGAGACCCTGTCTCAAAGTAAAAAATACTGGGGATGTGGTTCAGCACTGGTTTGCTTACCTGGCATGTGAGAGACCCCAGGTTCACTGTCAAGTACAGGAAGATAAAACAGGATTGATAAGTCAATTGTCTTTAAGAAGTCAATGAAGACAGAAAAGTGAAGTGTCTCAAGAATTTATGACATTTCAGTGACATAAAGATGATTGAAATCAAGATTAGAGTGGGAATTTCTCTTTCACCAAATCTGAAAGGGAATATATGGGCTTTCCAAGATGTCAAAGAAGGTGTCCCTCTCAAGTAGGAAGATTGAAAAATGAGCATTAACAGAAAAAAGGTGCAGAATGGAGGCAAAAATTGAATATGCAGACGTCAAGAAGAAAATAAAGGAAGAGAGGAAGAAAGGGAAGGAGACAAGGGAGGGAGGGCTGGAGGGAGGAGGGAGAAAAAAACAAGAATAAGTTGAATGTCAACAACAGTTAGGTTCATACATGGTGCCTGTACACCAATCCATCACCTGCCCAACTATTTAGCAATATAAATGATCACATTAATATTGATCATAACTTCAACTTATATTTCTACTTTTGATAGTTATATTAAGCAAATGATACAAAGAAAGAATTTTTGTACAGATATCTTTGTCATATTTATTTACAGTATTTCTTTTTGATAAGAAGAGGAATAGTTGATTCCTTTTTATCCCTTCTTAGTGCACAATTAATTAAAATTAAGTAATACTAGATGATTGACATTTTAGAAATGTTCAATTATCAATTTACTCTACACAGAGCTGAAATAATATTGTATATAAAATTAATTTTTGGGCTATCACTTTGGATTTAATTTAGGTCCATTAGCTAGCATTTTCATTTTTTCTAAAAATCATTCTAGTATTAATTTTTATCTATATCTTTCTAGATTTGTCCTAAAAGTACAAGATAATTTTATTAATTTATCCTTATTTTAGGAATTCCAAAATCTTAATGAATTTAAAAAACTGCAATGTCATATCAGTCACCATTGCAGGATTTAACTTATTTACCAATTTATTTTCTATCAGGATGTTTCATTGGCATTTAATATGATGCTAAAGCTAAGTTCATTGGTCATTGGGTCAACAGTTTTACTTCTTAGATAAGACTCGATATATTTTATATAACTTTATTTTCATAGTTTGAAATTTCATGTTTTACTTAGATTTTTTTTAAAGATTTACATGGTCAAAAGAATTTAATCTGTGTTTCTATCATTATGATATATGGTCCTAGACTGTTGGTGTAATTGGAAACTCATGTATGTCTTATCAGTACCTAATTATAATTAGCAGGGTCATCTGGAAGTTTTATATACAAGTAGATGAAAGATAAAATCTGAACTGTTTGTGCTTTCCTTTAGGCTGGATAGCTGATTCCTCATTGTGAAATGCACAGTTCACCTCCCTTCCCAGGCATGGTAATTGTGGGTAAGTCGCATGTTTATTCTTACTACCCTGCACTTCTGGACAACAACAACCAAAGGCTTTATCCATCTTGTCATGATTTGTTTGCTTAAAGAAACACTTGTCAATAAGCTGATAAACTAATTTCTACATTAATATTATCATGATCTTACTCAGTTGTTGAATATATTTATATATTTTATATATTTATATATATATATATATATATTCATCCGATGTAATGCTTAATTCCAGGGACAATATGGAAAAAACCTGTAGGCAAGGGAAGAAAATTTTATTGGGTGGAAAATATTTTGTAACCAAAATCACACCATAATGATAATCATCTACTGTACATAAATATTTAATATAATGGTCATTTAAGGAGAAAATACAAAACAAAACAAAATAGTATTCCACTTAAGACCATGACATTGAATTGTTGAAAATGACATGCTTATTCTTTAGATATTTCTTTTCTAATGATAATTATAACTTCATTGTACTGATTGCCTGTTATGTGCCAGTCATCCTGGATAGAATATATAATTAATATTTTTCATAAAAATCTCATAAGAAAGTGTTATTCTTACATTGTAGATGATGAAAGACCCTGCAGTTGAGAGGTTAAATAGTTTGATAAACGTCAACCACTAGACAAAGGTCATAGCCAGTATTTGAAAGCAGACATCTTTGAGTTCAAGTATGTTCTCCCACTATATTTTTCTTCTTCTGTCTGATGAAATTAATCCAAAGAGATAAAACATGAATATAAGAACTCCTATATATATGCACATTCTTTAAAAGTTGAGTTAAAACATATATACACACATATGTACATACATATATATGTTTATATATATGTGCCTTTGCTGTTGGATTTTTAAACACTGACAAATAGTATGAACCAAATATTAAAATGTATAAGGCAGTGCAATGGTTTACCTGTCTACATATGTTTAGATTGTGCCAAGCTAGGTATCTCACAATGTCACAAAGTTAATATTTCATTCGTCTAAAACATACTTTTCTTAAACTGATTTTTGAAAGATATAATTGCAGAATTTTAGTGTTCTTATCATCATAGAGCTGTCTGACATTCAGGAACCTTTTTCAGTTTTCTCACTTTCTTCTCCGGTGTAACGAGATTCCATAAAATCATAAATTTACAAAAGGTTGATTGTATCAAGTTTGGTGAAATGGGTAACACCTTGGAAGACAGTACTATATCAGAACTCCAAATGATTTGAAAATTTGGAAATTAACCACAAACAAACAGGATGAGATGATGCTTGCTGATGAAAACATTAAAACAAGTAAACTAAAAATGGAACATGGTTAGCCGCTTTATCTTTACAGCAGAAAAACACTTTCAAGTTGCCAATAAATTAATGAGGTTCTTTTGAATGTATGCACAGAACTTTTAACAAGGGCATTTGGAGTGGAGGGTAAAGGAATAAAGATGATATGCTTTCAAGTTACTTTGGCAACGTTTACTTCTCCCCAGTCACTAGTGATGGCCATGCAAACAAAGGACACTGCACCATGCAAAATTCTGTGGGAACGCAGTTGAATAGTGTTATGGTTTATAACTAGATGTCTCTCTGAAGCTTCATGTGCTCACAGGTGAGGCTTTGGGGAGGTGACTGGATCATGGATGTATGATATCAGATCATTGGGGTGTAATGCTAGATTAGTCCACTGATAGGTTTACAGCTGGTTGTAATGCTGGAAGGTGAAGCCTGGTTCAAGAGGTGGGTCACTGTGGGCATGACCTGGATACATACATATATATATATATATATATATATATATATATATATATATATATATACTTTTTTTAAAGTGCTCTCTCTCTATATATATATTCTGCCAAAAATGTATGCACATTTCAGGAAAAGAAAAGCGTATAAATATTTTAATACTGAATTTATTGAGACATCATGACATTAATACAAGTTACCTTTGGCCTCTGCAATTACAAGAGGTACTCAAATTGGTAGCCATCAGCTTCCAGACATTTATTAGTATGGAGAACCACTGCTTGGATAACTCTGGTCATTGAGATGGCTGCACATGCATTTTCAATTTCTTCTCTAAAGGCAGGCAGTATAGTGGGTTTTCTGTGATGTATAAAATCCTCTAGGGTCCCCCATACAAGA